>JAIPUU010000951.1:0-13252 GCA_020466095.1 Chlorops oryzae
AGATAAAAAATTTTAATAAATACTCTTCCCAGCTCTTCTTATTTAAAATAATATTTTTAAAACTCAAAGTTGTATATTCAAGTGCAGGTACAATGCATTATCGATAATAATTTCGTTAACTTGCTGACCATTGCAGTGAAAGGCCTTCTTTCTCATTGTTTTTAAGTGCTTGGTATATTAAGGTCCATTTAGGGCCTCCAAAAAAAATTTTTTTAAAGAACCAGTTGCAAGGTGACTATTGTATGCCTTTTTAAAACCACTCAATATAACTTTACGTTTTATTCGGAATACAGCAATGCCAGGGGTTGTTTCCATCCTTTTTAATTTGTATAAAGTCCGACTTTTGGTATGAGCATCAAGACTTTACAAAATTATCAACAACTTTTAGAAAAACATTGCTCTTCTTCTCACGCAAAATTAGATCAAACACGTTGTTTTCACTTCAGTAGACTTTGTTGGAAGATTACTATTCACTCAGCTACACAATCGACGCAATTTTTTTTGCTTTGTGAAGTAAATATAAACGCTTTAGAACATGCCAAAAATCATTATGCTGGGAGTGCTAGAAATATGTTTTCTGAAAATCGGGCCTTGTAAAGCCGTTGGTTTTATTTGGCTCAACCACCTTACAAGCATACTTGTTTTAAAAAAGGGATTTTTCGAGGAGAGTAGGAAAAAATTAAGCTATAAGAGAGAAAAATCGTGCGTGTGGCAGTTTTTTTAAATTGAACTGTTTGCCTACCCCGCTTATATCGTCTCGTGTATAATAGCTCTAAGAAGAACATCTGATTATTTCGAACACGCTGTAAAAAAGTATTCGTTCGATACGATTGCTTAAGGTCCGTTAAACGCTTTCATTGAAAGCGTGCGTGTAATATGGTTTTAATTAAAATAGACGTTAAAATTGAAAAAGTTATTTTTCCCCCCCACGCAAAACAGAATTGCTACGGCACTGCATTATGCCGTGTTTTACAAGACTCAACTGCGTTAAAAATGTGTTAATAGATTAAGCGAATGATTTTTATTTGAGAATAGGGTCAGAATACGTGAAATCAGCACATAAAAAAAATTTGGTTTGCGATTTTGACCGTTTTGGACTTAATCGATAGCTCTTTGAGGAAGAAATTTTCTCACCAAGTTATTTTTTATTATTATTATTATTAAATACAAAGGTGATAGGCACACTAAGACTAAGTCTTTTATAGCGCCAAGCAACAAAGATAATAATCAACAGAAAAACCGCGAAACGATTAAAATTAACTTACGTTACAATAAAACACTAAACTAAGGTTGACTTATATGCTTAAATACAATTTCAAACTATGCCTAAACTTAGAATGGCTAGCAATACTGCGAACATGCATTGGCAAAGCGTTCCAGGAGCGGACCGCGTCAACGAAAAAATAAGCGCGACGAGTTTAAGGATATATACCTGGGAACAACGCACTGATTATTTCTGCTAGATCTGCAGAACACAAGCTTTTCATATAGGTGAGGGGGAGCTCTAAATTTGATTAGCTTATGTAAAAAAACCACATTTCGATATTTAAGATAGTCCATTAGACTCAGTCCGAGTACATCCCGGCTCCAATGAGTGATGTGATCATATCTATGTAGACCAAACACATACCTAGTGGCAAAATTGAATGCTACTTGCAGCTTGTGGAGCGAAATAGAATCCAATTTAGGGAAAACCTGCAAAAATAATTTATATGCGGCATTACCAAATTAGTACAAGGTACTAACGGGTTGCGATTGGAACAAAGTCAGCAGAAAACCACAAGTTTCTTAGAATATTAAAAATTCGTTTAACCACTAAGTTTATTTGATCAACACAGGTCATATTAGAATTGAGAATATATCCGAGATGTGACGCCTTACGCACGATTACAAGCTGAGTGTTCTCAATAAAAAGGGGCGGAATATCATCTTGACCAATATATCTTTTAGATATGGGGAGAACCTTCGACTTTAAAGGGTTAATTTTCAAAAAATTAGCTCTAGTCCAGGATGACAAAACTGAAAGATCCTCGTTAAGTCTGAAAGATAGATCCTCTCTCAGCCCAGATCGCCGTGAAAAACGTAAAACTAAATCATCAGCATACCCATAGACAGTGCAATTCTTGAAAATGGAAAAAACGTCATTAATGAAGATGATAAACAACAGAGGTCCAAGGATGGAACCCTGCGGAACCCCAGAGTGGATATTACGGAAGTCGGATAAGTTCGTGTTAATTTTCACTCGCTGCATCCGTTCAGAAAGATAAGATCGAATTAACCTTACGGATGATTACTAAAACCATATACACATTTCAGCTTACGAAGAAGAAGAGGGTGGTTAACACTGTCAAAAGCCTTCGAGAGATCCAGAAGGCAGAGAAGTGTTAGGTCTCCGTTGTCATAAGACTCACGAATCTCCTCCAATACTGTCATAACAGCCGTTGTGCAACTGTATCCCGACCTAAATCCAGACTGATTAGGAGCCAAGAGGCGATTGTCAACAAATAAAGGTAATATAGGTAAAAAAAAATTTTTTTTGCAGTAGATATTAGTGTAGTAAAAAGAAATCCATTATTTTCCATAGATCGTTATTTATCTGCATCTCGCGTTGTATAAGTCCGATCGTGTTCCGCTGGGGCATTAAAAGATGACAGTTCCTACTAAAAAAGCTTTTTGACACTTTTTGATTGATTGATTGTTTTGTTGAGAGCTTGAAAGATGGACATCGCAAAGAGAAAATTCGTACATTTTCATTTTTCTTGATAAGGGAGAAAACGAAGCCAGGCGGCTGAAAATGTGAATAGCGTTTATGGACCTGATCTGTAACAGCCAATCATGCGCAATTTTGGTTTCGTCGATTCCGTTCCGGTAACTTCGATGTCAAGGATGCACCACGCACTGGAAGGCCAATTGTCGAAAATGTCGATAAAATCATGGAATTATCGAGTCCGACCGTCATGTTAGCACTGTTTCGATTGCAAAGAGCTAAAGATTGCACAAAAAACCGTTTGGAACCATTTGAATAAGGCTGGATACAAAAGAAGCTCGATGTATGGGTGCCAACGAGTTAACGCAAAAAAAAACCCTCATAGACCGAATTTCCATCTGCGAATCGCTGCTGAACCGCAAACAAAATCGACCCATTTCTGAAGCGGTTGTGACTGTGATGAAAAGTGGGTCACTTACGACACGTCAAGCGAAAACGGTCGTGGTCGAAACACGGTGAACCGGCGGAAACGGTGGCCAAGCCAGGATTGACGGCCAGGAAGGTTTTGCTGTGTGTTTGGTGGGATTGGCAGGGAATTATTACTATGAGCTGCTCCCATACGGCAAAACTCTTAACTCGGAACTTACTGTCAACAATTGGACCGTCTGAAGGAAGCAATCGCCCATAAGCGGCCAGCTTTGGCCAATAGGAGAGGAATTGTGTTCCATCAGGACAACACCAGGCCACACACATCGATAGTGACTCCCAGAAGCTCCGGGAGTTTGGTTGGGAGGTTCTTCTGCTCCACCTTTAGTCCGACCTGGCACCAAGTGATTACCATCTGTTCCTGTCCATGGCGAACAATTTTGTGGTGAAACATTCGCTTCAAGAGAGGCTTCGAAATTCGACTGTCTCAATTTTTTGCTAATAGGAACGAGGGCTTCTATGAGAGAGGCATAATGAAATTACCTTTAAAATGGAACAAGTTATCGAACAAAACGGCGCATATTTGACCTAAATGGGTCATTCTAACTATTTAAATAAAGCCCTCAATTAATGCAAAAATAATGGATTTCTTTTTACTACCCTAATAAAGCAATTGAACTTTTAGACTACTTTTTTTCAAACATTTTTAACAGCGAACGGTGAAATCGATTATAATGTTTTTACGTCAAATTAAAGATAATTAATTTGTATTTCAAAAATATTTTTTGTATTTACAGAAAAAATTTGTTTTTTTGCTTATAAACAATTTTTTATAAACAATGCATTTTTCATAATGTTCTCCGCCTGCAAAAAATCGGAATAAAATTAGGTTCATGTATTGAACTATGGTGAACCTAAATCCGTTGAAAAAACAATGTTGTGAAATGAGAAATGTTGAGAAATGATTAGTTCACCAGATATCTTTTTATAAATAATATATTATAAACTTATTCAATTTATTTTCCAGTTATTTGTTTTTTTATTAACAGGGTGAAATAGATTTTTTAAGCGATATTGTGCACATCAAAGTCAATAGATGCGGAAATTTTCCGACATTCCATAGTTTTCGAATCAACGGGCACAAAAGAGTGATATGATCGAGTTCTTTCCAACTAAATTTCCAAAGTCCAATGGAATTTCCAATGCTGTAAAGTTTATTAGCTCATAGGCTTTTGGCGATTACCGCACTAAACTTAAGTACAGTACTTTTGGATCTGGTGTTCAGTTCGGACTTTAGACTTCAACATTACATTGGTTTTGATTGCGTTAAAATGCCAACACCACCACGCTGTTGCAATCCACTTTTGAAGGAAAAACATTTCCGAGTTACCTCTGGGGTCAGAAAGGTCACGGAAAAGTGGAGTACTTTGTTTACGAAACTGAGTGGAAAATATATGTAGGTTTATTATATTTTAATGAATATATAAACGTAGGTTTATGGTATTTTAATAAATATATTTTCCTTTGAGTTTAAAGACTCTTACAAAATTACGAATTAATTTGATGTGACCGGTGCGGTCGCTGTCTGAATACCAAGTACGTTCGTTTTCGTCAACTCTGAACGAAGCGTCCTCTCTGTTCGTTCCGTCTTACTCCTCGTCTACACGTCCAAACTTTCGTCTACTAGTCCAAACGTTCGTCTACACGTCAAAACATTCGTCCACTTCGAGTGCGGTGTTCTGATTCTACATTCGGCCGTCCTGATAGCTCATTCGCCCCGAATGACGGATTCCACGGCTTCATAAATTCTGCAGTTGTGGTTGTTCGACTAGGTCCCTCGTGTTCTCCCACTCTTTCCACCTCATAACGGTCGTGACTCCTGACTGAAAGTACTTTATACGGCCCGAAAAACTTAGGTTTGAGTTTAAGAGCTACTCCAAACTGAGTACGCTTAATGGCTACTAGTTGGTTCACCTCGTATTTTATCGCTTCTTTCCTAGACGAATTGTAAGTACGTCGATTTTCTTCCTGGATTTTCAAGAGATTTGATTTCGCTGTATTACGAATCTTTTCGCGTTCGTCGTTGAGTTCATCAAGGTATTCATCTCGTAGATATTCCTGAATTTCCAGATCCGGTTTAATTCTCATGTCTAATCCGGTAAGTATTTTGAACGGTGCTACAGTATTGCTTCTTGGTGGGGTGTTGTTTATAATTTGCTGGACGCGATTGACGTGTTTATACCACTTAGCTGGGTCGGTCAGACAAAACTTTGCGAGCATGGGGATAATAATTCGATGGATTCGTTCGACTTGACCATTCCCTCTAGGTACGCCGGTGGTGATCAAAAGATGAACAATTCCTTCACTCTCGCAATACTCCTTAAAACTGTTCGATGTGAATGCTGCTCCTCTATCGGAAATTATTCTATTGGGGTTTCCAAATATGGCTGCTTGCTTTTGAAGCCTATCAGTCACAGCGTCTACTCCCGTATTTTTAGTTGGGTAGAGCCAAACGAATTTTGAAAAAGAATCGACTACTACCAGAATGTGATTGTATGCCTTGTTGGTGCTCTCCATCGGTCCGACGTGATCGATGTGAAACGTACTCAAAGGTCGATCCTCTTTATCAATTGGATCCAAGAACCCTTCTTTTTTCCCGGATTTTGCCTCGATAACCAGACACTCCACGCAGTTTCTGACAACTTTTGCAGCTTTTTTCCCCAGTTTTGGAATGAAATAGTTTCTCTCGATCATATCTTTCGTTCTTTGTAGCGAAAAGTGACCTTCCTTGTGCGCCATTCGGATTATCTCTTCCTCCATGGCGCCGGGTACTACAACCAGTTCCTTGATGGGATCTTTGTATAGTATTCCGTGCTTAACGTAAAAGTCCTCGTAACAATCTTTATCTAGCACCTTCTTGACGGCTCTGATCCATTCGTCCTCTTGTTGTGCCTCCCTTAACCGATGAATTAGCGAATCTTCCGTCAGTAAGCAATAGACACGACTTAATGCATCGGCATGCTTCAATCTATTACTCGACCGGTGTTCTAATTCGTACTGGAATTCCTGGAGGAACATCGCCCATCTGGATACTCGCAATGGGACATCCCGCTTCTTCATTGTCATTGCAAAAGCATTGCAATCTGTCACAATTTTGAACTTAGTACCATATAGATAAACTCTCCACTTTTTAAGAGACTCGATAATCGCCAATACTTCCAATTCGTATGAATGGTACTTTTCCTCGGGTGGCTTGGTCTTACGGCTCATGTATTGCACCGGGTGAAATTGTTGATCTTCCCAATCCTTTTGCAGTAGAACCGCTCCGTACCCGTATATGGAAGCGTCTGTGTGCACTTCGCTACTTGCATTTGGGTTGAAAAGTTTGAGGACTGGTGCCCTCACAAGTGCTGATCTAAGCAGGTCGAATGCTGAAATTTGCTCCTCTTCCATTTGAAACGTCGTATCTTTTCTCATTAAATTTGACAGAGGCCTTGCGATGACGGCGTAATTTTCTATAAATCGTCGAAAATAAGAAGTAAGGCCCAAAAATCTTTGAAGAGATTTTTTGTCCCGAGGCAGAGGAAAATCTTTTACGGCCTTAATTTTTTCATCGGATGGACGGATCGACTTGTTTTCCACCACATACCCCAAGAAATACACTCGTCTCATGAGAAATTGGCATTTCTTCCATTTAATTTGTAGTCCCGCTGCGGCTGCTACTTCGAGAAACATCTTGAGCTTAGAGAGGCCCTCTTCCTCATCTTCGCTGGGAATGATTATATCATCCATATAGAAAACAACGGTACCATCTAGTATTAAACCTCTTAGGACAGCTATGATGAATCGGACGAACGTCGCCGGCGATTTTGATATTCCGAAAGGAGCATAGCAAAACTCGAAATGTCCGTTATGTGTCGAAAACGCTGTATACTTCCTTGATTGACGTTCCACCGGAACATGGAAAAATCCGTTTCTAAGGTCAAGCGTCGAAAATACATTTGCGCTCTGCAGTCGCTCAAGAGCTTCGTCCATAGAAGTCATCGGGAAATTATCTCTCACTATTTTATCGTTGAGCTTCCTGTAGTCGCAGCATAATCTCTTGGTTCCGTCCTTTTTGGATACCAAAACAATCGGCGAAGAGTATTCGGAATAACTTTCTTTAACAATACCTTCTTTTAACCATTCCGAGATTTGATTTTCCACAAATTTTGATCGGCGTAGGCAATTCTTCGTGGCGGTTGGTAAACTGGAAGATCGTCTTTAAGTATCAATTTCATTTGTACAGGAGACACAAAATCCTTTGCTGGGCGATAGCGTTCTATCATCTTCACAATGCTTGTTTTATAACTATCATTCAGATGATCCAGTGGAAATTCGTATTCGGCTTCAAACATTTCATCTTCCGCAGCTAGGCATAATACGTTGAATTCCTTGTTTAGGATCAAATCCGGTTTATAATCATTCTCTTCTTTTGAATACTCTCTAAACGTCGTTCTTTTAGCTATTAGATCCCGCTGTTTAATGGACTCGCTAGATTCATCTTCAGAGCTTGTTGACTTATCGTCGCACATGTCATCAATCAGGCCACTTGCTTTACCAACACCTGGAGTAGACAAGGCCAACTCTATGAACGTCGCCGTGCCCTTCCTCAATGCTAAATAGACTTTGTCGAGAATACTGCTTCCCAAAATAGCATCGTAATTAAGGTCTCGTTCCTTCACTATGTGAAAAGTTACCTCAACGTCAACATCATCTGCTGTTATTACAACGTCGAGAAAGCCTAATGTCTGAATACTGCTTCCTCCAATTCCATATAATTTCCTCGTATCTGGCGTCATGTCGAAGTGACCAACTTTTAAAAGAGTGTCGCGTCGCAACAAACATAACGAGCTTCCGGTATCAATCAGCGCAGAAACTTTTTGACCATTACACCAAATATCCTTGAAAATAAGCGGATTTCTCTCCTCCATCATATTAACAGTTGATTCTTCCGTTTTATTCATTCCCGATTTAGGGTCGGCTTTGCAATCGAAAGACTTATGTCCAAACTTCTTACATCGAAAACATTTTACTTCGGCGCTAGTACAATTTCGCGAAATGTGTCCATTTACTCCACACTTATAGCAATTCTTTTCCCCGCTTTGATGAGTTGAATTAGAATTTGTAGAAGCACCTCGCGGTGGATGTTGTTTGGGATCCAAGTTTGATGACTGTGGAACACTTTTCATCCTCTCGTAAATTTTAAGCTTGAGCTTCAGTTCGTCAACAGTAGTTGCTTCATATAAAATGCTTTTATTAGCTCTCGAGTCTGGCAACCCCTCGATAAAATACTCGATCAAACTCTCATCATCGATGTTTGCTGATTTGCTTATTTCCACCAACGCGTATAAATACTCTCGAAACGATTCATTGGGTTTCTTGCGTCTATTTCGAAGGAGTTTATGAACTTGAGCTGATGATAGCGTTTCCCCAAACTCTTTGATCAGCGCCGCCTTTAATGATTTCCAATCTCTCATGCCCGTCTGTCCTCGCATAAATGATTTCGCCGCACCCTTCAAAAGTTGCTTTGCGTAAATGAATTTTTGCAATTCATTCCAATTGACCGTGTGCGCATTGTCCTCAAATTCCTCTATCCATTGGTCTATTTTCGGATAGCCTGTTCCAGTATAGGGCGTGACTGAGTCCTGGATGTCTTTAAGTGTAAAAGTGGTCGGCGGTGCATGGTATGAGGTGACTGAAAGCATTTCTTCTTCTTCTTTGTCTTCATCTAGAACATACCCGAAGTGTTCACGAAGTCTGTTTTGCAGTTCAATTTTCCGTCCAGTCACACTAAGGCCCAGTTCAGTCAACTTCCGTTTAAGTTCGGTCACATTTAACAATAATATTTCTGATAATTCCATAATAGTTAACAATAGTAAATTCAGGCAATTCTCAAATTAATTTAACTTTCAATTCTTAGCGGAATATTTAAAAGTATGAATTACTTGTGATTTACTTTTAGCACGCACTGTCTGACTTCAAATAAATGTCATGCACAGTGTGTACTATCCTTCTGTTTTGAATTTGATTTTTAATAAAATCGATCAATGTAACTTCAACTGTTATCGTATAAATTAGCCTTTAAAAATATCGAAGATTCGTGACTTAACTAATCAGATCCGATAACTACCAAAGTGGTGTGTGTCTAAAGTAAACATATTTTGTATAAACTAATACTGGTTTGTTTCTTGATCAACTTCTAACTTTACCAGTATTCCTTCTTTGCTTTTCACTTTACTCACGTATCACCTTCTCTGCGACGTCTTCTTGTGAAATTCCTTTTTCCACTCTTCTTCCTCCCCTTTCGTCTAACTTCGCTTCGTCAACGACTTCTCTTGAAATTTGTGATTTCCCTTATTCCTCTCACCTCCTCGTCTAGATTTTGCTGCGTCTATCGTCGCTTGAAATTTGCGGTTTCCTCTATTCCTTCTCACCTCTTCGTCTGGATTTTGCTGCGTCTATCGTCGCTTGAAATTTGCGGTTTCCTCTATTCCTTCTCGCCTCTTCGTCTGGATTTTGCTGCGTCTATCGTCGCTCGAAATTTCTTTTCGTACGACTTTCGTTGCGGATCAATTTAAGCTCATCCCGGTTGAGCCCCCATATGTAGGTTTATTATATTTTAATGAATATATAAACGTAGGTTTATGGTATTTTAATAAATATATTTTCCTTTGAGTTTAAAGACTCTTACAAAATTACGAATTAATTTGATGTGACCGGTGCGGTCGCTGTCTGAATACCAAGTACGTTCGTTTTCGTCAACTCTGAACGAAGCGTCCTCTCTGTTCGTTCCGTCTTACTCCTCGTCTACACGTCCAAACTTTCGTCTACTAGTCCAAACGTTCGTCTACACGTCAAAACATTCGTCCACTTCGAGTGCGGTGTTCTGATTCTACATATATATGCAACAGCTGTAGATTGAAAGTGACTAAAAATCATACAATCGTAACGTTGTCCGCACCAAAAGAAACTTACGAATGGGAGTCAGAAGATAACATATCCACTTCGGAAGGTGATGTTTCAGGTGGTAAATTTAATTTGTACCTATTATCTGTTGTTCTGTTGTAGCGTCGGGATGAGCGTAATGAAAAGTTCTTTGTTTAGATTGAGTGTAGTAATATTTTATTTGTTGTGAATCAAGCAATCGTTGAAATCGTTTTAGTTTAGTTTAAATCGAAAATTATGTTTAGAAAATATACTCAGTCGAATCTACGATCTCATATAAATAAGTCTAATAGTGCGTTTCCATATGGTGTTTAAGTCTGAGATGTTTAGCTAAACACTTCGAGCGTTTCCACATATGCGAGGTGTTTATGTTTGACAGCTGTTTGTTTATTTACAATTGCAAGCAGTGTTGCCATTTGTAGGAGAATCACTTGAAGGGAAAAAGGGAAAAATCGGCAAAGTGTAGAGAATTTTTGGTATATTCTAAAATATTAGATATATTTTGAATATATTTTCTTGTCAATCAATTAAAACGACAAAATAAAAATTATACGTGTAAAAAAAGTTTAGTAGAAATTCAAATATAATGAAAAATAACATTGTTTGTATCGAGTTAAAATTTTTTCGTTTTTGCGCATCTACAATAACACAAGTTTACAAATAAAGGCCAACTTTTGGACCAGAAAAACTGGATAGCGACCCTATAGGAATTTTTCGTGCTGATTCCGAATCTGGTACCCGTTTTTCTCTATCACGTCAAGTTTTTGAGAAATCGTTAAATAACGGTTTTTGACATTTTTACCTATAGTCTATGTCAATAATGAGGTCGTAGACCCTATATGCCTTAACCGATTTCAAAGTTTTTGGTACTCATATGAAAGAGGAATGACAACGCAACATATCCTTTATACACAAATTTGGAATTGATTCAGTAACTTGGAAGCTATAGGGCAAAAAACGCGATGCTGATTTCCAATTTTTAGCGATTTTGTTTAAAAACTTGAAATTCAAATGGTTATAATTTCCGAACCAAGGCTGGTATTCCAGGTCTTAATACTTTGAATGAAAGAACAATCAATTGAAAAAGTTTTGAGCCTAAAACAAAAAAAATCCGTTGCGTCGTTCTAATTTTATGAGGATTTTTGCTGAAAATGACAAAAACGAATTTTTATTTTTGGTATATTCTTCGCTCGTTCATATGTATATTTCAGTTCGAATTGTGTATGTTGGTAAAACTGGCTTAAAAAACATAAAACTTAAATTCTATTTTAAACCTATCTTTAAAGCTAAAACCAATTTAAACTTTAAAAATGAACAGAATTTGAACTGAGCCTTTTGTATTGTTTACTATCTGTTTCGCGTATAAGGGACCAGCAATAGTCACTCAACATTCCTTCATCCCAAAAGCCCTTATAATTTTTTTCAATCCTCTGTAGGTCCTGGTGAATGCGCTCTCCTTGTTCGTCGCTAGTTTTGCCCAAGTTTTCGGGGAAGAAATCCAAATGTGAGTGGAGAAAATGTATTTTTAGTGACATCCGAACTCCCATTTTTCGATAATTTTTCAAGAGTCCTCCAACTATTTTTTATGTAGTTGTCGCTTTTTTTATTTCCCAAAAAATTTCCCACAACGTCTTTAAATGATGACCAAGCAGCTGCTTCTATAGGTGACAGATGTTTCGAAAAGTGTTCATCACGCATGATTTTTCTGATGTCTGGTCCAATAAAAACACCTTCTTTAATTTTGGCATAGGAAATTTTCGGAAAAAATTTAATCAAATATTGGAAGGCTGGTCCATCTCGCTGCAGCGCCTTTACGAAATTTTTGAATAGACCCAGCAGTTGAGTGACTATTGCTGGTCCCTTATACGCGAAACAGATAGTAAACAATACAAAAGGCTCAGTTCAAATTCTGTTCATTTTTAAGGTTTAAATTGGTTTTAGCTTTAAAGATAGGTTTAAAATAGAATTTAAGTTTTATGTTTTTTAAGCCAGTTTTACCAACATACACAATTCGAACTGAAATATACATATGAACGAGCGAAGAATATACCAAAAATAAAAAATTCGTTTTTGTCATTTTCAGCAAAAATCCTCATAAAATTAGAACGACGCAACGGATTTTTTTTGTTTTAGGCTCAAAACTTTTTCAATTGATTGTTCTTTCATTCAAAGTATTAAGACCTGGAATACCAGCCTTGGTTCGGAAATTATAACCATTTGAATTTCAAGTTTTTAAACAAAATCGCTAAAAATTGGAAATCAGCATCGCGTTTTTTGCCCTATAGCTTCCAAGTTACTGAATCAATTCCAAATTTGTGTATAAAGGATATGTTGCGTTGTCATTCCTCTTTCATATGAGTACCAAAAACTTTGAAATCGGTTAAGGCATATAGGGTCTACGACCTCATTATTGACATAGACTATAGGTAAAAATGTCAAAAACCGTTATTTAACGATTTCTCAAAAACTTGACGTGATAGAGAAAAACGGGTACCAGATTCGGAATCAGCACAAAAAATTCCTATAGGGTCGCTATCCAGTTTCTCTGGTCCAAAACCTTGTATACCTGTGTAATTACCACAATTCCACAAGTAGTTGTTTTTTTTAAAACAGATATAATGTATTTTTTTTTTTGGTTTTTGATTATGCCTTGCGTGCATTCTTAATTTTTTTCGAATTTTCCATGTTTAAAGTATTTTAGGGAATTTTTTGTAGTTTGTAGGGAATTTTTATTTTTGCTATTGGCAACATTGCAAAACACGAACAACACAAATTGCAATTATTCTTGAAATTAAAACAATAAATGGATAATTCCAGCGAAAACAATTTGATTGCAAAGCTTTCGGCTTTGATTTTTAGTGCCGATAATAAGAGATTTCAGCTGATGAAATTGCGGAGACTTCAAAATATTCGTAGAAGAAATATTTTGATGTTAATGCAAACTTCCCTCAAATCCAAAAGAAAGAGGACTATATGGATGAAGGTAAGAAAGTCCATTTGCAATTTTTACTTTATTAATAAAACTTTGTATCCTAATAACAGCAAAGACACGGCAAGTTTTGGGAAATGGATGTGCCCAAAAATGATAAAATTTCTTCAAAGAGAGCTTCCGGATGAACAAGGAATCAAAAT
>JAIPUU010000203.1:0-13552 GCA_020466095.1 Chlorops oryzae
CCCCCAAGCGACAGCCAAGCGACAGCCAAGCGACAGCCAAGCGACAGCCAAGCGACAGCCAAGCGACAGCCACGCGACAGCCATGCGACAGCCATGCGACAGCCAAGCGACAGCCAAGCGACAGCCAAGCGACAGCCAAGCGACAGCCAAGCGACAGCCAAGCGACAGCCAAGCGACAGCCAAGCGACAGCCAAGCGACAGCCAAGCGACAGCCAAGCGACAGCCAAGCGACAGCCAAGCGACAGCCAAGCGACAGCCAAGCGACAGCCAAGCAGACAGCCACGCGACAGCCACGCGAAAGCCAAGTGTTGCGTGTCTGCTGGGGAGAAAGGACATCTCTTTAAACGCCAACAAGGATTCAGTATTTTCCAAATAAAACACTCCTTTTCTCGTTGCAATTATTGTTCATTTATTAAAGTCTTTTTAATATTCTATTCTATCTTACTTTACTGCCCTAATTCCCTAGCTAACACTGAGATCCACACTTTGTCGTCCTGGCTCGTAAGTAGGTGCGCCAAAGTTGAGATCTTCTTAATACTTCGAATGCTAATCGATGATAAGTCCATTTTGTCAATCGAACTTCGCTTTTATAGTCCGATATTGCTCCGTTCGCAATATCGATAGTTGCTAGCGTCATAGATTTCTTCCTCAGCTAAACTCCCCGCAAGCGTCCCTTCGTCACCGTCTATTCTGCATTTCGGCGTTTTCCGGCGATTGCATAAGTGCCGTTATCTTCTATTTTCGTCGTGCCATGTATTTACAATCAGCTAAACATGCCGATCACTCCAAAACCCATTCGACATATGTACGGTTTAATGCAAGCCAAGTGCACACACAAAAAGACGTACATAACGAAATGCAATACGAACAAGCGAACGAATGCCACAAACATCCCTTGTTTGTGTGTGGTCCACATGCTGACTCGGCGGCTCGTGTTCTTTCGCCTTTCGTCTGCCTGCTTTCCCTTTCGATCGATGGCCTTGAACGATCGATTCTCGGTTGACATTGATATCGACGGTCTGTTTGTCATTACACGACTCTGTTGTTGTTGTTGCCGTCTCCGGTAACAGTGTCTCTTTTTATGACTTCGAGTGCCGACCGTTGTTGCTTTGTTGAGGCGTTCGATTTCATGCTCGCTCGTGCTGTTGTTGTTCGAGGTGTTGGGTTTCGAGCTCAAACGGTGCCGTTGCATTTGTTTACGATGCATTATTTATTGCACTGCTTTTGGCTTAGCGCTGATAGCGTGTCGTTGACGATAGAGCTGGCCGCGTTACGTTAGCGTGTGACGTGACGGTTTTGACTCACAACATCCCTCCCCTCTTCGGCAAGTCGTGAGCATCACGACTGGTTTTCTGTCTGAAGGATTCGGTTGTTGTAGCCAGGCATATTTCATGCTTAGTTTTGTCTCGATGATACAGATGAGGCGAGCTGAATACGTTTTTATTAATTCCGGCTCGTGTTGTTGATGTTGTTACTTGAATGTTGCTAACTGGCTGTTGTAGTGGGCGTGTAGACTCTGTTCACCCATGTGACTTTGATGATGTTCTTAGCGGTGTTCGATAGACCGATGCTGCTGAAATTTTTGTCGCTGTTATGATACTGTTGCTTCTTGATCCATATTTATCGCTGCAGTGTAGTGGGTATCTCAGTGAACTAGTGTTTTAATTTTCGGGATATAATTCAAACAGTATTACTGGCTAAATATTCTAGTTCTACAAAATGTTAACAAAGTCAATACAGTTAACCTATTATATTTTGTTTTGGGACTCTTACAGTCTCTAATACATCATGTTCTTAAATTTGGTAGTAAATGAAAATACTTATGTTTATATATATTTTTTCTCTGTCTCTTTTTTTTTTTTTTTTTTTTTTTTTTTTTCGATTCAAAGTACTTATATTTTTACCCCTTTTTTTTTTTTGTTATAATAAAATTTGCTTATGTTTTTTATATAATTCTTAATTAGACTTTGCTGACTTCCTTTTCACATATTTTGGAGTCGAGAAATGTAAAGTGAATGATTCTTTATATTACTTGTGCTACGTGCTACTACCCCTTCCCCCCTTTAATGAAGGTTGAGGTTTTGTGCTGATTTTGCCGAAATATCGCTGTGTAGAAGACACAACAAAAATATAAAACTCTGTCAATGCGTTATTGGAAATATTCTACATGCGGTTTGCTTGCAATTGCTTTTCCCACCGATGCAGTTTACTTAGGTAATTAACCATGTGCAAGCAAGCATTTTTGCTTGAAAATGCTTTTTCTTTACCCTTTTTGTTCGGTTCGGGTGCACATGTGGCTGCATGTTTGCCCTTGGGATCGAGAAAAAAAATATTTTTTCGATACCGATATTGCAAGTAAATTCTATTTCGGATATTGACCACTTTCAGGCATGCGTTTTGCTTGCAAATGCTTTTTTAACCGACGCAGTTTTCTTCGGTAATTAACCATGTGCAAGCAAATTCTATTTCGGATATTGACCATTTTCAAGCATGTGTTTTGCTTGCAAATGCTTTGTTAACCGAAATATTGTGTGAAAAAGGAAAAAAAAATTTTCCAAAATTTTCTTATTTATAGTCGCGTTTTCGTCGATTTCTTTTAAGTTCGATATTGACTCTGTTCGAGTAAGTATAATTTTTCTCATATATTTTTGGTGAATATTGTTTTATGTGTTTCTTTTTCCATACCTTATTTCGTTTCAGGATGACGTTTAATGATTTCTACACTGTCGAGGATTATTATCTTCGTGAGGAGCGGTACGTGGTCCCGCCCCCCCCCCCCCCATTGAGAGGTATGGATCTATTTCTCCATTTGTTACCCACGTGTCCGGAGTTGTATGTCCCGTACTTGGATGCCAAGTACGATTTTTTAGGGATACCCCGTCGTCCGATTCCTATTCCTCCAGTTCGTTGGGTGTCCCTGAAGGACTTCTCCCACATTAAAAAATTTCATTTCTGTTTGGAATCATGGGACTGAATTGTAAAACAAAATTGTAAAAATATAAAACAACAAAAAAAATTTTTAAATAAAAAGATGTTTTGGTTAATAATTCCATACGCTTTTAATTTGTGTTGACGCTAGGCTCTTTGCTCGCTGCTTCTTCTCTAAATTTTTTATTAAGTGTCCGAATACTTGTTCTTCTTTGTGGTTGTCTTTCTGAGAGTTCCAGGTTATTTCTGATGTTAACGCTTTTGTTTCGGAGACAGACACACAGGAATATGACTCCTATTATTGCTGCTATGACGAGCGTGGTGCTTATGCCATATGATATATTCCTGTGTAATTTTAGTTCTTCAATGAGTTTTCGATTTTTAACACTTTTTATTTGAATTTCTTCGAAGTTAATGGTGTCGTTGAATTTGATATTGTTGTTTTCGTTCTCTTGGTAGAAATATTTTTCGTTCATTATGATCTGAGTATTCGTAAAATTTTGGTTTTGAATGCTTATGGTGCAATTGGAGAAGGCTATGAGTATGTTCTTGTTAAGTGTAATGTTGCGCTTGTCGCAATCGTGTGTGATCTGCGTTTGGCTCGCGTTTTTTATTAGTAGTGTTGATTCGTCTATGTATTGTATGGAGAATTTGTTGTTATACTGGAGTCTACATGTGTTAAGAAAAACGCAGTTTCTACTCTTTTTCAGTTCCTTTCGTACCGCGTTTTCCGTGAAACTGTAAGTTGTGTTATCTATTGTTGTGATTTGTTCGTCTCTTTCTATAATTTCCTTGTGACTCAGGTTAGGAAGGGGGGTTAACCATTTTACTTCTATTTTCCGGAAGTTTCTTGGAATTTTTACTGCGATTATTAGTGCTTTGTTTGCATATGACATCACTCCCACTCTGATCAGTTTTACTTTGTAATAGTCCATTTTGAATCTTTTTATCTCCTCTGTCGTTAGTATGTTGGGATGCGCCACCCCGTTTTTTGCTGATGAGATACTGTCCTGGATGATGTTGACCTTTTCTTCTATGCTTTTTAGTTTTAGCATTTGGTCATGATAACGGAGGTGCTTAGTGATTTCGTCGTTTTGTCTTTTTACGGTGGTGAATACTTCGTTAACCATGCCCAGATCCTTTCCCATCGTCCTTTTTATCGTTGAAATTGTTTCGTTGAAAAAATCGTTTATGTATATTTGTTCGTTCAACCCTTTTATGGCGTTATGGCTATTCTGGTCTGCCAATGTCAAGTGCTCTAGGATTTCTTTCCGGTCGTCATCGTCCATGACGCCAAATAGCCAGTTGGCGGCCGTACCTACTGCGTTCAGAAGTCCTCTTCGAGATCGATCATTCTCCCTTGGTATAATGGAGCTAATTTTTGATCTGATTGTTCCAATTTCTGCCAGCAGCAGTTCTCTGTTTTTTATTTCCACCGTATCGACATACTCGTTGATTGTGTTGATGACCTTTAGGATTTCGGCTGGGTGTATCACATGTAGCACGGTGTAGAAATCCTCTATAATTTCTGTTTCTTTTATGTGGATCTGAACAAATCCTCCTTGTTCGTCTACTGGCGTTATTTGAAGTCGTCCGTAGGTGACTGTTGTTATTAACCCAAAGATGATTATTTTTTCCTGAAAAGAAAAAGAAAACTGAATTTGCACACACCTCTACGCCCGTTGTCGCTTCCACAAAGGCTCCTCCAATTTAACGCCAAATCGTTATTACATTAAAAAAAAAACGCTATCCTTCTTCATTTTGATTTCATGTTTATTAAAGGAAATAAAATTCTTTTCTTATTTTTGGTTAGTTGCCTATTGCGCATTTAAATTTCTTATACCTAACGTCCCCTTTACGAGAGACAAATACTGAATATATTTTATTTTTATACACTACTCTACCATATTTTCGAACTCCTGGTTTGCAGTTTGCTTTAATTTTTTGAATTTCGTTTTGTATGAATATCTGCTCTTCTTCCGCCGCATTCCACTCCATTCGAATCATCTTGTGTTCTTTTACTACCTTGTCGAGAAATTTTCTTGAAATTTTACTTTCCTCCACGAAGGCGTCTCGGGGCAAAAAGGCTCGTCCTGAACTTACGACGTCTCGGTATTTTTCCGCAAAACGCAGCAAATATATTCCGCAATCATTTAGGTTTTGTTGTTGGCTGCATTCTGGATATATTAGCGGCATCGCATCTTCCGAATACTCCGTGGTGTCTGCTGGACATTTTCTTTTCGCCTCCCATTGCACAATTGACCTTATTTTTTCTGCGATATTCTTTGCATTGTGCGGTTTAAGGGAGTCCAGTACGTAGATCGCTGGCCATGTTACGATTGCCAGCATCCAGTGGTTTCTCTCGTGTACTGGGATCACCAGGCTCTCGCACTCGAAGATGTTCACTCTTTTAAGAAACCCGTTCAAACGTAATTGTTCCGGCACTGATTTTTCCTTCGATGAGGTTGCGCATGCATAAAAGTGCGTGTCGAATACGTGAATCTTCTTGTTGTTAGCCCTACTCAATATCCATGGCAGGAGGGAGTTGACGTGATCGTCGTTCAGCCAATTTGTCTCATTAATTTCATCTAAATTCCAGTTCATTTTCCAATTTCTGCTAGACATCGTGTTCCGCTCGACCTTGCTTGTATGTTACTTTTGATGGTTTAAATGTTTGCTTTACGGCATATACTGAGTGGTTGCGGTTCGTATCGATTTGAAGATATTTTCAGCTGACGGGAGTTCGATTCCGATCGAATGGTATTGTGAAGTGCATGCATAAAACAAAATTTTTTCTTTTCCTTTTCTTTAGGAATTCACATTTCTCGTAAACGCCTTGGTTGGCATATTACATATTTCGGTGCTTTAGGTTATTGTATTTTAAACGTGTGCTATTATTATATTTTTTGTTCGTTAAAAAAAATTGCATTACTTATATTCTTTTTGTTTTGTCGCCGTAAGGCACGTGTTATTGTTTTGTTTGTTGTTCTTTTTGATGATGACGCTTTATTAAGTTTTTGTGGAATGTTTTTTCTTTTCCTTTGATTTTCAATTTTACATTCACCGGCGTTGGAATTGATACAATCGAATAAGGGCCTTCCCAAATGGGTGAGAATTTATTTTTTCGGTTTTGGTTCTTTAGCCACACCTTGTCTCCCGTCTGAAACTCTCTTACTTTCGAGCCCTTATCGTAGTAACGTTTTGATTTCTCTTTAGCTATTTTTTGGTTTTTTTCGTACTAACTGATGGGTGCGCTGGATTTGATATCTTAATATTTTTGCAAAATCGTCTGTGTTGTACAGTGGCTCCGGTTTT
Source organism: Chlorops oryzae (assembly GCA_020466095.1). Taxonomy (NCBI): domain Eukaryota; kingdom Metazoa; phylum Arthropoda; class Insecta; order Diptera; family Chloropidae; genus Chlorops; species Chlorops oryzae. The sequence goes on from JAIPUU010000203.1 coordinate 6,244, forward strand.
CTTTTTAAGTTTAGTGGAATGTCGGCTTCAAATCCAAAAATAATTTTGCAAGGTGTTTGTTTTGTGGATGAATGTACTGTATTGTTATGCACGTGCATAGCGTGGTGCAGCCATTCATCCCAATTTGTGCCATCCTCCTTGACGAAATTTCGGAGAAATTCCGCAAGAGGTCGGTGACTCCTTTCAAGAGCACCATTGGCTTGGGGGTGGTATGGTGACGTTTGGGATTTCTTGATTCCTAGAATTTTGCAAACTTCCTTAAATAATTTCGATGTAAAGTTTGTGCCGTTATCCGTGATTAAAACCTTTGGTATCTGAAATTTTGATATTATCTCGTTGAAAAAGGATTTTGCCACTGTTGCTGCTTCTGCATCCGGAATAGCTGTGCAGATGAAAAATTTTGAAAAATCGTCTATGAATGTTAAAATGTATTTGTTTCCTCTCGATGTTTCCGGTAGGGGGCCTACCATATCCATATAAGCTTTGTAGAAGGGGCCATGAGCTATGTCTGTGAGTACCATGGGCATTCTTTCTACTTTTGAGCATTTATTCCGCTGGCATTTCTCGCAGTTTTTTATATAATTTCGAATCTCTCTCTGCATGCCGTTCCACTTGTACTGTCGTCGAATGCGAAAATATGTTTTTATAGCTCCTTTGTGACCTCCTAATGGCCCATCGTGAAAATTTTTAAGCACCTCTTCGATGTCTTTTCTCTGTGTTAAAAATTCTGCTAAATCCTCTGTCTCTGGGTGATCTGTGGGATTTGTATCTTCCGATTCACCTTTGCTTTTATTTGTCTCCTGTATTTTCATCGCTCTGCTCTATTTTGGACTGTGTTTGTGCTCTTGTCACTACTGCCACCAGATTATTTTCATATGGTAATCGGCTCAATGCGTCTGCATTTAAATTATATTTTCCAGCCTTGTAACAGATTTCGAAATCAAATTCCGAGAGCTTATGGCGGAATCTGGCCAATCGGGATGTCTGATCCTTTAAGTTTGCTATACCCTTTAGGGGCTTGTGGTCTGTGTAAACCGTAAACGGCCGCCCTAAAAGGTAGCAACGAAAATTTTTGGCCGCCCACACAATGGCTAAGAATTCCTTTTCGATGGTAGAATATCTTCTTTCTGTTGCACTCAAAGCTCGGCTTGCAAACGCAATTGGTTGGTCGTCGCCCGGCTCGCCTTGAGAAAGTACCGCTCCTAGCGCTTCGTTGCTTGCATCCGTTGTTAGCAGGAATGGCTTAGAAAAATCCGCGTACTTCAATAGTGGTGGGTTGGTAATTGCAGTTTTAATTTTCTCCACCGCGTTTTCGCATTCATTCGTCCACGTAAATTCACTGTCCTTTTTCAGTAGTGATGTTAGTGGCATTAAAAGGTTGGCTGCGTTCGGTATGAATTTTCTGTAATAATTCGCCAATCCTAGGAAAGCCTGCAATTCCTTTTTGTTTTTTGGAATTGGGAATTTTTCCACGCATTCTACCTTCCCAGGATCTGGTCGCACACCTTGGTCGGAACACTTATGTCCCAAGTAAACTACCTCTTTTCGTAAAAATTGACATTTTTCCGTTTGAATCTTTAGCCTATTCTCTCGTAGAGCTTGTAGCACTTTTCGGAGTCTGCGTTCGTGTTGCTCCAGGTTGCTCCCGTAAATTACTATATCGTCTAGGTAGACGAAACAGTCGACTCCTTGTAGCCCAGTCAGGACACTGTTCATGATCCGTTGAAACGTGGCTGGCGCTCCTGAGAGTCCAAATGGCATTCGCACGAATTCATAGTGTCCTAAACACGTGCTGAAAGCGGTTTTACCTCTAGCTGTCTCATCTACCAATACTTGGTGGTATCCACTCGCCAGATCCAAGGTTGTAAAATATCGACTGCAACCCAATTGGTCGAGGATTTCGTCAATTCGTGGTATCGGGAATACCTGTTTCACCGTAATTTCATTTAGTTGGCGGAAATCCACCACCAGTCGCCATTTCTTTTTCCCGTCTGTTCCTGCCTTTTTCGGCACTAGGATAATCGGTGAGTTCCATGGTGACTTGCTTGGAGCAATTATCCCTTGTTCCAGCATTTCTCCTACCTGCTTGTTTATTTCCTCCTTATGTGCTTCCGGCAAGCGATATTGTCTTATATTGATCGGTGCCTTTCCTGCTTCCGTGGTGATTTCATGTTTGAGCACACTTGTAAAACTCAGTTATCGCCCTTTAGATGAAATACATCGGAATAGTCCTTGCAAATTGCAATTATGGACTGTCTTTCTTCTTCATTCAAATTCTCCTCTAATTTTAGGGAATTGATTAGCATATTCTTCCTTTCGTCCGCTTGACTATTACTCGGTGCATTTATTTCTGAAATGCTTAAAATTTCGTACTCCTCCAATAACGATTATTTTACCTCCATTCCTTCTTTTATTTCGGTGTCCTTTTCCGACGCGTTCAGTATTGTCACGAACCCAATACCATTTTTGGGTTTCGTGAGGCTTTCTCCAATATAAATATGTTCTTCTAACAATTTTTTCTGCACGACTACTTCCTCCGTGAGTAGTCCTGTATTTATTCGTACTATCCTCGTGGATCTTGGTGGGATTCTAATCGTCTCTGCGGTATAGATTTTCTCTCCTCTTATCCTTAGAGGCATTGTGGCTACCAGATTACCTTTTTCTTTGAAGGTCAACTCCTTTCTGATGGAATCTAGTATAGTCCTGTTCCAGAGCATGTCTCTCCCCAGGAGTCCATCTGCTGGCAGGCTGCTATTCCGTGGCACCACGTGCATCACCATCTCCAATGCTGGAATTGCCTTGTGCTTCAATTTTATTGATCCAATCGTAGTCGAATTTCCTCCAAACGCCCCTCTCAAGGACTTCGTATCCTTTCGGTTTATCGGAACGTCTTCCATCAGCACCTCTCTTTTAACCAGGCTTGCCTCTGCCCCTGAATCGATCAATAGGGTGATGCTGCCGTCGATAGCCTGGCTACAGGGTATTTCGATGTACGCATCGTCCTCTCGAGTCGCAGTTGCAGCGATCCAATTCGGTTCTTCTACCATTTCGATTCCGTCGTTGATAGCCTGCACGCAGGATAATTCAACGCATTCATCTCCTTTTGGCCCATTGGGTTCAACCGCCAAAAATTGTTTCGTGAATTGGAAAAACTCGCTTAGAAAAAAGAAAAACATCAGCCATGCATTGATATACAACCTTTTCAATAGTCTTGCGTTTTCTTTCCATTTTTCCAATCTTTCCTTTGTCTTCGTAGCTTCCATCTTGCATATTGGGTATACCAACACTTTGACTGTGCTCTTAAAAGTCACTCGTTTGCCCTTTTTTCTTGGTTTCATTGCATTAGTCTCCTGACCAATGTCTATAAGCATTTTCTCCTTTATCTCCTTTTCCATTTCCTCCGTCGGAATTTCTCTTCTCGATTTTCCCCATTTTGGTAATCGATTTCTTTTTCCCAGACTGTCCAAAGGCACTTCTTGGCCCTCTGGCTCCTCCAGTCGTTCTGCGCCTAGGCATTTCAAAGGATCTTCTTTGCATCCTGGCTCTCCCCCTCCTCCTGCCCCTGGTTTGTGGCTGTTCCCCAGGGCAGGGTTTTGCCGTTCTAAAACTTATTTTTGGGCACTCCAGTCTACCGGCCGAGACTGGGCCGCTGGGCGTTTCCCGTGTTAGGTGCGGGGATTGTCTGGCTACGTTGTGTCTGTTGTGGGCAATTTCGGGCTATATGGCCTACTTCTTTGCACATGAAGCATTGTATTTGGTTGTTTGCGTTAGGCATTCTCTGGTGGCTCGGTGTAGACCGTGGCTGCACATTCTGTTGCCTGTTCTCTCTTTTACAGAATTTATTCGTCTTATGGCCCTTCACTTGGCATTTTTCGCAGAAAAGGGCGACTAATTTCGCCCAACAGTCTTCCTCCTTGTGCCCCGCTTTCCCGCAGTGTGTGCATTCAGCTCTAGCTGGATTTCTTTCTTCTGTCCGTCTTGGAGTGTCTCTCCGGCACCCGGGAGTCTCGTCATGACCATATACACCACACGGCGCGCAGTATGCTGTGTTTCTCCTCTTTATGCACACATCCCTCGTGTGGCCTGGTTGTTGGCAAAAAGCGCACACCAGACTTTCTTCGGCTGCGGAGCTTATTGTGTTTATATTGATTCGGCCTGATTTAAGTATATTTTCCGAACGCTCTGCTGCCTCTATCAGACCCTTTAGGTTTAGGTCACCCATGTTCACAAGTGATTGTTGTAAGGACTCTCTTTTAAGCCCTAAAATGAAATGCTTTTTTGCTAGGTCGTCGTATCCCCACAGTACTGCTCTTGCTTCTGCGCCTCCCCATCTTTGGGTAATTATCATTTCTGCTTCATTGAGGTATGTCTCCATTCTTCCTCCGAACAAGGCCGCGGATTCGTCCTTTTGTTGTTGAGCGTTTATTATGTCCGCTCTAATGTCCTCTAATATTCGGATTGTTGCATACGTTCGTCTTACATACTCTTGGAGTTCCTCCAGTGTTTCAAATTTTCTGTTGTTTATCTGCGGGTACGCCGGTCCCGTTAGCTTTTGCTTGACTATGCGTATCGCCTGTGTAACATTTGCTCTGTCAATAGTCTCATTGAGTAGAGCGAGGCCTTCGATGAATTTTGACACTTCGTATTTGAATCCAGGTCCCCTAGTTCCCGTAAAACTTGGGACTACGTCATGGACTATTCTGATGATATCTTTCATGCTTTGTTGCGTCGCCATTGTTAGTCTGTTTTGTGTTGGAACTTCGATCGTAGTGGTGTTCACAGAAAGTGACTCTCTTCTTGTTGGAAGTGGGGACGTGCCGCAGACTATCCTTAATTCTCGTTTTAGATTTCCTATTTCTATTTTTAAAAAATGGATTTCTTTTTCCTTTTCTTTAAGATCCGCTTTATCCTTTTCTATGGATTCTGTAAGTTCACTCCCTACTGCTGATTGTAAAGCTTTCCTTAAAGTTTCGTTTTCGTCCTCAGCCTCTTCTATTAATCGAGTTTCCTTATCTATTCTCTCCCTTAGATCTTTGCAATTCTTCTGTAAATGTTCAACTGTCTCTTCTAGATCTTCTATTTTGCTTTTCGCGGAATCGTTAGTAGCGCTTACTGTTCGTTTAGCTGTATCGATCAGAAAAACTGCCTCTTCTAACTGATTACATGCGGATAGTGCGATCTGATTTTTTATTAAAGTCAAAAATTCTCTATTCGGGTTTATTTCTCTTATTAGTTCCCACGCTTCTGCTTGTAGTGTAGTCGCATGCCCTTCAGACTCTTTGAGCTTTTGTTTCAGTTTTTCGCATTCTTTATCCATAAATTACCCTGTCCAACGGAAAACTCCGCTTATAAAAGGACGCATAACAATTGAATTTAACTCTTAAAAAAAAACAAATTTCCAACTTCAAAAATTTAAGATCAAAATTTTGATGTGAAGCCTGTGAGGCATATGTTATAAAAGTTTTGTTTGTGGACTTACCATCTTATTCTGTTAGCTATTCGTCCGAAGTTTTATATTCGTTGTTTGTAGTTATATATAAAAAATTTTTATTCGCAAATGACTTTGTTTTTGGGTCCCTTTATCGTTCCAAAATTGCGCTTATCGTGCAATTGGATTCGACAGAAAAAATCGGTATGATTATGAACGCTTTAGTCCTTTTCGTTAAAATACCTTTTGGAAACCGTAGTTCCTCCCAGGCACCAATGAATGAAACGTCGTTCCTGTTCAATGGTTTCTAATGAAAAATTCTATAGCTCACAATCAATATGATTTCGACTTGGTTGCCAAATTTTTTCGTTTGCACTTTTTATTTTAGTTATTTTTTTATTAATATTATACCTTAGGATTGTAGATTCTTCCCGACTATCCTTAGTCGTAAACCGGCTGCGCCATAAATGTTGCGTGTCTGCTGGGGAGAAAGGACATCTCTTTAAACGCCAACAAGGATTCAGTATTTTCCAAATAAAACACTCCTTTTCTCGTTGCAATTATTGTTCATTTATTAAAGTCTTTTTAATATTCTATTCTATCTTACTTTACTGCCCTCAATTCCCTAGCTAACACTGAGATCCACACTTTGTCGTCCTGGCTCGTAAGTAGGTGCGCCAAAGTTGAGATTTTCTTAATACTTCGAATGCTAATCGATGATAAGTCCATTTTGTCAATCGAACTTCGCTTTTATAGTCCGATATTGCTCCGTTCGCAATATCGATAGTTGCTAGCGTCATAGATTTCTTCCTCAGCTAAACTCCCCGCAAGCGTCCCTTGGTCACCGTCTATTCTGCATTTCGGCGTTTTCCGGCGATTGCATAAGTGCCGTTATCTTCTATTTTCGTCGTGCCATGTATTTACAATCAGCTTAACATGCCGATCACTCCAAAACCCATTCGACATATGTACGGTTTAATGCAAGCCAAGTGCACACACAAAAAGACGTACATAACGAAATGCAATACGAACAAGCGAACGAATGCCACAAACATCCCTTGTTTGTGTGTGGTCCACATGCTGACTCGGCGGCTCGTGTTCTTTCGCCTTTCGTCTGCCTGCTTTCCCTTTCGATCGATGGCCTTGAACGATCGATTCTCGGTTGACATTGATATCGACGGTCTGTTTGTCATTACACGACTCTGTTGTTGTTGTTGCCGTCTCCGGTAACAGTGTCTCTTTTTATGACTTCGAGCGCCGACCGTTGTTGCTTTGTTGAGGCGTTCGATTTCATGCTCGCTCGTGCTGTTGTTGTTCGAGGTGTTGGGTTTCGAGCTCAAACGGTGCCGTTGCATTTGTTTACGATGCATTATTTATTGCACTGCTTTTGGCTTAGCGCTGATAGCGTGTCGTTGACGATAGAGCTGGCCGCGTTACGTTAGCGTGTGACGTGACGGTTTTGACTCACAACACAAGCGACAGCCAAGCGACACCCAAGCGACAGCCAAGCGACAGCCAAGCGACAGCCAAGCGACAGCCAAGCGACAGCCAAGCGACAGCCAAGCGACAGCCAGGCGAAAGCCACGCGACAGCCAAGCGACAGCCAAGCGACAGCTAAGCGACAGCCAAGCGACAGCCAAGCGACAGCCAAGCGACATCCAAGCGACAGCCAAGCGACAGCCAAGCGACAGCCAAGCGACAGCCAAGCGACAGCCAAGCAACAGCCAAGCGACAGCCAAGCGACAGCCAAGCAACAGCCAAGCGACAGCCAAGCGACAGCCAAGCCACAGCCAAGCGACAGCCAAGCGACAGCCAAGCGACAGCCAAGCTACAGCCAAGCGACAGCCAAGCGACAGCCAAGCGACAGCCAAGCGACAGCCA
>JAIPUU010001373.1:0-14692 GCA_020466095.1 Chlorops oryzae
CCGATGGCTATTTTTTGGAGTTATGTTCAGCAGAGGGCTCTGTGGGCATTTGCTTTGAACTTTGAATGAATTTGTTATGACATTTCTCCTTGTATAGATATTTAAAAAATTTTTTTCTTATTTTAAAAATTATCTTGTTATTTCAATTATGTCCGTGGTTAGTTCAACAATTTACATTTAAATCCATTTTTGAAAATTATCATGTCAATTCGACCTGAAATATGGTTGATTCAAAAGGAAAATCTTTATTTTTTTCAACAAGAAAAATTGTTAAATTAAAAATATTCCTTGTTGAAGCCGTTTTGTATGTTTTTTCTTTTGATTTAACCAGTTTTCTGGTTGATTTTTTTCTCAGTGCAGTTTATTTTTGATGCCTCCTCGCCTTGTTGGTTTCTTTAACTCCGGGACTTTTGTCAGCTTTACTTCATCCTTGGTGTTGATTTTTAGATTCCTTCTCGCCTTATATTCTTCTAAGGTAATAGGACGGGGACCTGCCGTCGGGTCGATTTCCAACGCCTTTATAAGTTGTGGATTCATATGCACAAATTTTTATGTATGGCCTGATCTGGTGTTACTGCCTCATTATTAATGCCAGCCTGTAGTGTATTAAAGCCGGTTTTTGTTTTTGGTGTTTTGGACGGTTCCTTCTTCTTCGTGGAGCCCGTAAAAAGTTTTTATTGCAGCCAGGGCTAGTCCTTTTTTGGCTTGCTGAGCCCGTGATGATTAATTCTTCTGCAACTCGCAGTTTTTGTTGTTTTTATGCTTCCCTCGTATACTTTTTACGGTATCAGGCAGGGTCGCCATGAAATAGAATTAAACAGAATATTCTTTTTCTGTGTCTAAAATCTGACTGACTCTTTATTGAAAATTGAAAGGTATTTATACTATTTTACAGTTCAATTCTTAAGACTAAAAATGCTGTTGGCAATCATAACTTAAATATTTTATTATTGTGACAATTGATAAAGGCAAATTAAATATGATACAAAATCGAAGATCTCAAATGTCTCCCAATATCCAAGCCATGCTTTGCACTTTCCAAATGCACATTTAGCACTTGTCGGCGTTCAGCCTTGAACTGGAATAAACTATGGAATTAGTACAACAACAACATAACGCATATTGTGAGCGCGTGCGACTTAAACGAAAAGGTTTCTTATTGCGCTTTGAAATGTACATAAAGCGAGTGTGCATGTTTGATTCTTTATTCGTGTTGTTCTTATGTATGCATTTGGTCTGCGTGGATATTGAGTGCATGTTGAGCTACATTTGTTGATGTGCATGTTTGGTTTTTGTAACACTTTGTTAATCACACTACATGGGCACGCGAGCACGAAACGAGCAAATAAGAGCAAAAATTCATATATCTCACCCTCATCGATCTTACGCGGGACGTTTTCCTGCCAGTTAGAAAGATATGTTACTCGGCAGACAAAAAAGACCGAGAGAGAAAATTTTTGGTGGAGTACCTAAGGGTAAAATGCGCATTTTGGTGGGTACCCAAAACCGTGGTGGGTACCAAGACCGTGCTGAAAAAGCCAAAATGAAAACGGCTCATGAGTGACATATTTATATAGTTATATATGGTTGTTGTTAAGAAGCGAATGAAGCAAGACGTTTGTCGAATGATTTATCCGAATTCATTTTCGGAATTTTTGTACGAAATATTATACCCTATAGTAATATAGGGGACACTTACAATCACAACCGAATTCCGTGGTGAATAGTGATGCTATAATTTTTTGAGTATTCACTTAATTTTGTAACTAAACAAACTTGCGATTAAATTTCTTAATGTTTTATTTCTAATGTAAGACTTTTTTAGTTTTTTATGATAGTTTATTGCATTTTGTACCTTTTTCATTCAGAAGAGCTAAAAATTAATAGTTTATGCATTCTATTTATCATTATTTGTCATAAGAACTTGAGCCACTAGTTATGTATCGAGCAGAGTACTCTTTAGCGTCCCTCATTAATATGAGCAAAATTTTATCTAATTATTTCTAATTGGATAAAAATAAATATTTTGCTGTAAAATATTATGAGTTCTTATGAAAAAACCTTTGATTAACACTTATATATGGGGCAAAAACGTCAAGTGTACCCCGGCAAAATTTTTTCTCCCCGATTTGGATGAAACTTAGTACAGTTGTTAAGATGTAAGAGTACGTTAAATGTGCAAAAAAAAAGAGTAAATTTTAATCACAGGTTGCCGGCGAAGCAAAAGTTCGGATTATTGCCGAAGAAATTTGCTACCATCCAATTCGGGAAGGTTTGCGCTATCTGCTTTAATAAATTCTGCTTCCATTTTTCTTTTCTTATTAAAAGATAATGAAAATGTTTGCTCTCAGTTTTGACACTTCTACAACGCAGAAACTATGCCAGCTCTTTTTTATGTGCAATGACGTCACGCAATAATCAAACATGGCGGCATGCGTTTCTGTTCATGTTATCGATATACAAAAAATCTGAAATTTATTTTCAATAATAAAGCACATACAATTATTTTAAGCAAAAATAAATATTGGGTTATATTTAGAAAACTCTAAACTATTAAATCTATAATAGTTTATACTATTTTGTTGCCATTGTCAAGTAGCCAATTCGTGCGGAACTTATTCGTATTGAAATACCCGAAAATTAATTCTCTGAATAAAAATATTCGCGTAGGTAATTCGATTGAAAAATTGTTCCGGGATTTCGCTGAAAAGTAAATTCATGAGAACGCCACATAAGCGGACGCGCAAGTAAGTTATTCGTCTCAATAAAATCCGTAAGTCCTCGGCGTGAAATAAAGCACGTGTAACGTCATAAAGCGTTTCGCGAAAGTTCTAACCTTAAAAAAAGAACACGCGATCGTGTCGCTTAAAAAATGTACTAGTAGATATAACGGACTTCTAAAATGGATGAAACAACAACAACATGGCAGGTATGTGGGAAAAGAGAACCGCAAATACCAACGAAGACGATGTCGGATGGGTTAGCTGTGACAAATATCTACAATGGTTCCATTTCGAATGTGCGAACGTGAATAGTGACGTCGCTGGAAAGAACGGATTGTGATGACTGCATGGAAGCAGAAACCAGGAAAAAAATCAACGCAATTATATATGCACAAAAAAGCCGAGCCGCATCAACACCAGTGCCGTCACGGGGTGCCTGAACCACTTTTAAATCGAAGGTCGAGAAGGTTCTGATTTTTTTTACAGGATTTAATTAAGAGTCACTTGAATAACAATATTCTGCAATCGTAAACTCCAAACAGGTAGCATCTTTTTAGAAAACTGAAGTTAAAGTTTTTCTCAGTGTACGAATTATACCTTTTCTTCCTTTATCAAATTATTTTTAAACTTTAAAATATATAAATTTTCTGTTAATTTTGTATTTTTCCTTGACATTTGACCTATAAAATGATGTATAATATGTTAAAGAAAGTTTGAGTTTGTTAAACCGCGAATGCATCAGGAGCCAGCGCATCTGAAGAAGTAGTCGGTTACGATCATTCGTTACCGGAGGAAAACAATAAATGCGACAACACTCACTTCAATGCTAGAAGAAGAAAAGAAAATAAAAGAAGATTATATTCGTAAAAATATGCAATATTGTCCCAAAAGAGTGGCGATTGCTCAAAAATATTAAGTGCTAACACTAGCAAGTTGACGTCCACCCAAATTGCAGCAAGACAAGCAATCCCAACCGATCTTCCAATTTTCGGTGGTGAACCTGAGGACTGGCCGGCATTCATAAGCTCATATGAAAACAGCACGAAGGTTGCGGGATTCTCGGACACCAAAAATATGCTTCGCCTACAAAAATGTTTAAAGGGCAAAGCTAAGGAGCTCGTAAAGGACAAGCTCTTTATCCCAACGTTAGTTTGTGACGTCATTGCTACTTTAAAATTACTTTTCGGCAGACCAGAGCATATTATTGAGCGTATGATCGACAGGGTTCGCAAAATTCCACAATTTAAAGATAAACTCGAAGGTTTGATTGGGTTTGCACTGGGTGTATGCAATATATGCGCAACAATGGAGGCTTGTAATTTACAAGCACATTTAAACAATCCGATGCTTATAAAGGATTTCGTTGACAAACTTCCAAATCACCAAAAGCTTTCATGGGCAATGCATGCGGTCAACACACACACAAAAAATGCTGATGTAGTCGCCGATAAGGAGAAATGTGCCGCTTGTGAGGAGAACGGACACAAACTTTTCGAATGTGAAAAGTTCAAGAGCCTTTCACCAGAAGATCGCCTAAAAATTGTCGAATCCAACCATATTTGTCAACGTGGCTTAAAGCTTCATCGTAAAAGCTGCTTCAGAAGAGCCGATTGTGGTATTAACGGATGTAAATCTAAGCATAACCCATTGTTGCACGTATGCGAGACTAAGGCGGACACATCGCAGAATAATCATGGAATCGTAAGTGCTCATCAACTTCAAAACGAGCCTAACAAGCAGTATTTCCGCATTGTGCCTGTTAAACTCTATGGGAAACATAACATCAACACATTCGCTTTCTTAGAAGAAGGGTCGTCAGTAACCGTCATCGATAGAAAGGTCTTCAAAAAGTTGGGAATCGACGGTATATCGAAGCCACTCTGTCTACAGTGGACTGGTGACACTACGCGAATGGAAGACGAGTCCATATGTGCATCATTTCAAATTTCAAATGAAAACGCAAGCACCCATAAGTTCTGGCTCAGCAACGTGCAAACAGTCTCCAAGTTGGCACTGACACGACAATCATTGGCTGCAGAATATTTGCAGGCAAACTACTCACACCTGACAGATGTACCAAATCAAAACGTGCGAAAATGCAGAACCAGGTATCTTAATCGGAAACGACAACTGGAAAGTGGCTGCCCCATCTAAGGTACGTGAGGGTAATTGGAACGAACCTATCGCATCAAAATGTAGGCTCAGTTGGGCAATACAAGGTGAAAGCAGTAATTCGAAACAACACCTAAATGCTCACAGGCGATGTGACTGCGAAGCTTTGCATGATGCCCTTAAAAACAGTTTTTATCTGGATGTAGTGTCAGCGGATATTCAACCGACACTTGGCAGCAACAAAGCCATTCAGATCTTGAATGAATCATGAACAAAAAACGACGGACGATTCGAAGCCGGCTTACTTTGGCGAGAATCGAATCTTTCTCTACCAAACAGTTATCAAATGGCAGCTACTCGTCTAAAATGTATTGAGCAAAAAATTAAAAGGGAGCCGTTTCTTAAACAGCAAATGCAATCTCAGATCAACAACCTAATATCGAAGGGATATGCAAGACGATTTGCAACAAATATTTATTGTAAAAAACCCGCATAAACCCAACAAAATTCGCGCTGTGTGGGATGCTGCGGCGACGGCACGAGTTAAATTGCTGAATGACTTTCTGCTCACTCGACCTGACCTATTAAATTCGCTGGTCAATGTGCTGGCTTCTACATCCGAAACTGGGTTTCAAATTCTACTCAAGTCATACAGCAACTTAAAGGCGAATCGTCACCTAATAAGTCACAAACCGAAATATGAAAAACGGAGAAAGTGTTGGGTATGATTTGGGATCCTAACCTTGATGTTTTCCGATTTATTTTCAGATTTTCAAGAATGCAAAAAAATTTTTTAAGCGAATCAATCCTAGCAACAAAGAGACAACTACTGAAGATTCTTATGAGCATGTTTGATCCGCTTGGGTTCTTGTCCTGCCACACGATCGGACTCAAGATCCTTCTGCAAAAGATATGGCGATGCGGGATCGGATGGGACACTGAATTACCAACGAAGCTTCATGAGTCATGGTACCAATTCAAAAACACAATGCGGAGTATTAGTGAAATGGAAATTTGGCGCTGTTATTCACAAAATTTATTGGAAGCAACCGACATACAGCTGCACACGTTTGTCGACCCCAGTGAAGAAGCATACGCTTCCGTATATTACCTGCGAATAACCTGCAACAACACTACTATCACGTCGTTAGTTATCGCTAAATCGAAGGTGGCACCTTTAAAACCACTTTCTATACCTAGGCTCGAGTTACACGCTGCAGTCATCGGTATACGTTTGTCTAATCATGTACGGAAAATTCGTCGCTTGCGTGTGGACTCCTTTTATTATTGGTCTGATTCGAAAACTGTTTTACGGTGGCTACGAATGGAACCTAAAAGCCTGCAACAGTTCGTGGTGTATCGTGTTGGCGAAATTCTCGAAGCGACAGACATAACCAATGGCATTGCGTTCCCTCGAAGCTTAACGCTGCAGACCACGCAACCAAAGTCAAATTTCGACTCAACACTGGGCCAAGTTTTCTACTGGAAGGACGTGAAGAGTGGCAGGTTTGCGATGATTTAGACCAACCAGGCACTACAGAGCTCAGAAAACACTTGTTAGTCATAAACCTAAAAACATCAACAATACCATTGTTTAAGTTTGAAAATATCTCCTCGTGGACGAAGATGTATCGATCAACAGCAGCATTGATGTTTTTCCTCGTGAGACGACTTCGTATAAGACGAAATCTCCCACTGGTCGAAGCGATGAGACATCAGCGTATGCATAAAGCAAAAACATTGCTTTTTAAAGAAGCACAAAAGCAGAAATTTGCACAGGAAATTGTCGCTCTTGCTTAAATGGATTCGATCAGCAAACAAAGTCCTCTCATCAAGTTTGACCTTTGCCTGGATGATGACGACACACTTATGGCAAAAGGAAGAGTCAACAATTTAGATATCAACAATGGTGTTATTGTCCTGTCAAAGAATATCACGAAAAGGCGCATCATATCGCGCATGAAACGACAATCAATCTTTTTAGTGGAGAATTCTATATTCCAAAATTACGCGTACTTTACAAGAAAGTTCGAAGTCGCTGCCAATGGTGCAAAAACAATCTCGCTAAACCCGATCCACCTCAAATGGCTCAAACTCCATTACCGCGGCTTTCCAGTTTTCAGCGAGCATTTTCATATGTTGGAGTAGATTTTTTTGGACCATTACTGGCGAACGTTGGACGCCGAAAAGAAAAACTTTGGGGTGTGCTGTTCACATGTCTCACTCTACGTGCAGTGCACATAGAAGTCGCTCATAATCTCGACACGAGCTCCTGTGCTATGTGCATAAAAAATTTCATATCACGGCGAGGCATTCCGATCGAAATACATTCCGATAATGGCACTAACTTCAAGGCCACGGAGAAGATCATTAAGGAACAGTTGGTCATGGTCCATTATACCGAGATAGCGCTCAAATACGACATCATCACATGGGGTTTTAACCCACCAAGTGCACCTCATATGGGCGGCATTTGGGAGCGACTCGTCCGATCCGTCAAATTTGTATTTGTCCTGAGGAACATTTACCCACTATCGAATTTCAATGATGAAAGTCTCCGAAGCGCACTATGTGAAATCGAATTCATAATAAACGCACAACCCTTAACCTTCGTTTCGCTCGACGTTGAAGACGATGAGGCACTTACTCCCAACCACATCCTTTTGGGCTCGGCATCTGGTTACAAGCCATTTGGCAACGACAATGGTGATTTACGGCAACGTTGGAAGCTAACTCAAGCATTTGCAGACCAATTCTGACACAGATGGGTCAAAGAATACCTACTAATTATCACCAGAAGAAGCAAGTGGTTTACAAAATGACCCCCTATAAAGGTCGGAGACATAGTCATAATCGTGGATGAAAACTACTAAGAAATTTCTGGCCAAAAGGTTTAATCGTCGATACAGTGATCGCTAAAGACGGCTAAGTCCGCAGGGCCATGATAAAGACACAGCACGGATTATTTGTACGACCGGCAGCTTAAATTGCAGTCCTTGATATCGGCATTGACGAATGTAAGATCGACTAGGGCTTCTCTTACGGTGGGGAGGATGTTGCCGCCATATCATGACATACACTGGCGGTCATGAAAACCGCACCAATGGTAACATTGCCATTTAATATGATAATTTTGGGAATTCACCGGGTTTTTTCTACATTAATAACGGGGGTTTCCCGTATTTCAGTGTTTTTGATGTGTTGACAGAGAAAATTAGCTATTCGCGAGTGATAATCTGTTGCAATTGGGTTGAGTAGCGCAAAACAGCTCAATAGGTGCAAAATATACACAATTTGACCGTGATAAAAAAATTGCTATTGATGCGTTGGTGGCGATCGGTCTGTCATATAGGACAATTTCGAAGAGAGTGGGTTGCTCACATTCTACGGTAGTGCGTTTTTTACAAAAAAAAAAATTCTTCAGAGGTCCTAGAGCGAAAAAAAGGATCTGGTCCCAAACGATCAACTGACAGCAGAATATATGGCATAATAAAAGGGATCAGCTTAAAGGATCGCTTTAAAAGTGCTGTTTCTATACGGGCAGAGCTGGAAATACACTATGGAGTGAAAATAAGTGTGGAAACAGTGCGCAGAAGATTGCGAGAAGCCGGTTTGTATGGAAGACGTCCTGCAAAAAAGCCCATGCTGACCAAAAATATGAAAAAAGCACGTCTCGAATGGACTAAAACACATAAGAACTGGACACTTCATCAATGGCGAAATGTTTTTTTTTTTTTTTTGTTTTTTGCCAGGAATTTAGAATTGTTGACTGTTGGTAATTAGGAATATTAATGTTCAGAAATTTTTCCCAGAAAAAGAATTCGAGAATTAGGGATCCTCTTAACCCTGGATGGGTACTCTTCGGTCGAAACGACGAAGCTGAATTGGTCTGATTTTAACAATATACCTGACGGGCCGTCTACCAGGCGTCTCATTTCCAAACTGATTTTCCTCTTCAAATTCCTAATTGGCATGTTTTCATCATAAGTTCGGATTTTACAAAAGCACGCAAAATTTTCTGTTTAGTGGAATCTGTCTGTCAGACAACGAGATCAGCTGCAAAGGGTTAATATGTGAATTTTTCGGAGAATAAATTTTTGTATTTTTGTTTTCTAATTTTCAATAAATAATTTCGGTTAAATCGTTTTTTGCAGATCGTCGGCTTAAAGTGTAAACCTGCTAAGTCCACTTTTAATCGATTCTGACTTTTCGATGTCATTCGAAAGACAAAACCACACTGCATCGTCAGGGAAAAAAATCTTTTTTAATTTGAAATTGTAAATGCAGAGAAATTGGTGATGAGTAAAACTGGTAAGTCCAACTGTGGTCAAAGGTCACAGCTATTCCATTCTTCGTACGATGATTTAAATGGGAAGAGGAATTTGGAATTTTTAATATGCTTTTTCGACTTTGTTTGGATTTTTTTTAAGCAGCCGAGGATCTGTATTGGTGTGAGTTTGGATTTTCTGTGTGTCAGCTAGCGATTTGAAAGGCGTTTTGCGAATATAAATGAGGAAAGCAATTTTTTCGTTTCTCGGAAGGGACCGTCCATATATTAAGTCAGCCTATTTTTGATCATTTTAAATCCCCCTCTCGCCCCGCTATACGATGACGTAGTGTATGGTCGACCCTAAATATTATTCTTAATAACATTCATAAATCTTTGCACATGAAAATAAATTTTCCATCCCAAATAAATGGAAAAAAGTGTCAATTAAACTTCGTTTGGAGTTTTCGTTGGCTGTAATTAAGTCCTTCGTTTGCTATAAAAAAAAAAATTCAATACTTCGTACAATCCGACAGGGCTCGAACCCGAGTCCCTCGCATTCCAAGTCGTGTACCTTATGCACTATGCCTCATCATGCCTTACAACAATTGAGGAAATTGCATGTCTAATTTAAGTTGAATTAAGTATATTCAATGGCGAAAACTTATTATGTCTTACCCGAATTTCAAAAGAAAATAGTCGTTTGACCCAAATGAAACACCGACTGTATCGAATGAAATTTTAAAAATATCAGTTTAATGCAAATAAAAAATTGCATTCATTTCAAACTTTTTAATGATTTCCAAATAAAAAGGTTGCTTAGAAAATATCCAAATGCATTTCGTTTAAAAGAAACTGAAGCTAAATGAATTATTTCTGTGAGTGTGAAAATAATGTAAGTATATTGAAATGCAGCAGCCTTGAAATTTCCGTTCAACAAAAATTTTCATATTTCCGTTAATTTTATTGAGACGCTCGAATATCATAAATCAGTAATAGCAAAATATACAGTAGAGCCCCATTAAGAATGTCACCTTGCATTTATTATGTGCTAATTTCTAATAACTTTTGGCATTCAAGTTATTTTCTTTTTTCTGAACGAGAGTATATAGACAGTGGTGCCACAGAATCCGAAAGCTGTCGGAATTGGATTTTTAGTCGACTGAATTTTCATATATATTTCATAGACAGCCAGATAAAATAGGTTTCTGTGCAATTAAGAACCGATAATAGTTCCGATTCAAAACCAAAAACAAAACAATTTGTAAATTCTGTATGAAATTTCGATTGGTTTTTATTCCGATTCCGACAGCTATCGGATTCTGTGACACCACTGAGAAAATCGAATACTTCCTGTTTCTATTTTTCTACGTTGCAAAATTTCGACAAACTCAAACTGTAAGGTGTAATTCATGAATGAATGACTCCTAATTCTTTCCTTCATTTCTTATGTTGCCAAGTTTCTGACGAAATAGGCATGCGTAATTTATCAATGAATTTCTTATTCGCGCATTCTTCAAATAACTTTCACGTCCTGCGCACACTTTCGACCTAAGCCAACGTGTCGAATCATACGCCCAAACATGCAGCGGCGGATTAGAGTGTCTTGAGGCCCGGGGCTTAAATAAAGATGGGCCCCCTGATGCCCTCTTGGGCGCAGTTTTTTGCAATAAGGAATAACTGCTTAAGTCAATTTAAGTTAAATATGAGTGATAAGTACAATAAAATCCTTTCAAAGGAATGAACAATAAAGAAAACAATTTATATATGAGCTTTTAATTTTGAAAGTGGTAAAGTAAAAATTTTATAAATCTAGCTTTCAGTTATTTCCTATCAAATTCTTATTAAATAAGATAATCTCAAGTAAACCTAGATTTTTAAACTTTTTGACTTATACCACTTTCGTAATCAAGGGCTAATTAATTGAATTTTTTATTTCATTAATTTTTAAACATCAAAGCCCAGGCTGGGCCCTACCTTTCCGGCAACCCGCAAACCAATCACTCCGAAAGCATGTTGCAGCTCGGTACCTAATAACCACCGCGTATCATTATACACCTGGAGAGAGCCGATTCCGTACTTTGGAGGTCTTTATATCTATACTCTTTGGTTAATGTATATTTTTGTCAAAGACTTTATATACAAAATTAATTTAAATTTAAATTTTAAATTATTTTATATAAATTTTATGACCCTAGCAACGTGTTTTCTTCCATTTATTATCTTTACGTTACAATGAATAAATGCGAAATTTGTAGTGAAATTTTTAAGCACAAAGGTCATTTATCAAATCACATGAAAGTACACAAGGAAAAAAAATTATTTTGCGAAACATGCAATAAAAAATATGCTCACATTTCCTCCTTTAAGGAGCATTTGAAATCTAAAAGACACAATTCCTTCCTGGGGAAATCATCTGTTGAAAGACCATGTAGTAAAATTTGCGCTACCGTACTTGAGAAATCATTCGATGAAGACTCAAATAATATTACAGTAGCTCCCGTGCTTGGGAAATCGCCTGGTGAAGACTCAAATAATATTACAGTAGCTCCCGTACTTGGGAAATCGCCTGGTGAAGACTCGCCTACTTTTTTTTGCTACCTATAATGTTTTAAATAATCAAGAAGTTAGCTATGAAATTGACGGAGTCGCCTTCAGCTTTTGTGAAACTACTCCAACCACTTCAACTCCTACAAGCACGATGAAAACTACTGCGAAAACACCCACATCTCGACGAGGAAAAAGGTCATTCTGCAAGCAATGCAATTGCCATGTGAATAATGTTATTATGCACGAAAAAACTTTAAAGCATAGAAGTAGAACACTGGAAAAGTTAATTATGGTAGACTCTGATTTACTAATCCCTCGACGAGTTGGACATGTGATTCTCCTGAACAACGTAGCTGTACAGAAATACAACAAAAGCAAGATATTCATAAATCCGCCATTGATTGGGGTACCAAATACCATACCGAAAGTTTTCCACACCGAAAAGTATCAAAGCAACATCAGAAAAACAAAAGTAAAGATACTAAAATACCTGATAAAGGAAAAAGATTTGTTTACACGAAATCAAGATAATTTTGTCATGATTTTAGACCAGTTCGGAAAAGATTTAACATATACATTCGTAATAGCGCGCAGTTTATTTTTGACCACAAAACTTTTATTAAATTTTAATGTGCAAATACCAAAAAGAAATATTACTGAATATGTAACATTTTTAAAACAAAGTTTCGCATATGCAGATGCAGGCGGAATGCGGCCGGTAGCAGTTATATTAGACGGAAGCAGTTTGAACCAATGTGCCATTAAAAGACTCAGCATTGATTTTTTCATCACATTACCATATGGAAGAATTCCCATTATCATGAATTTAACTCACTTACATAAAAGTTCTATTTTCAAAAATTTTTTACAACCAGGCCATTTACTCATAGATACATACACAAAGATGAAATGCCAAGTTTAAAACTACAAATTGATTGCTTCTGCAATGAAGGAAAAAGAAAACTTTTAAAAAATTTGGAAAGCGAATATTCGATTAAATTTGCAATTCATTCAATGAAAGAATGCTACCTTTTAATAGAGAAATATTTCAATATTCTCAGTTTTCATTTTCGATTTACGTTCAATGTTACAAACAAACATTGAAACTTATACATCAGTCCTCAGACCAACCCACCATAAAATAATGGAACGAAGCTATTCAAACATAAAGAATTTATTGGAGAATTTCTTACAGGCTTAATGTTTTTATTTTTTGTTAAAAAGCAAAATCGGATTTTACAGAAGTCTTTCAATCAATAAAAGCAACAAATGATCGGAGGATGAAGAACTAGTAACATCTCTGCTGCCCGTATTTGGAACAAGGAATTATGAAAACGATGCGTTCATCTTGTGAAGATTCAAATAAGAAACTGCAACAGCATAATGCGAAATGGAGTACCTAAAGGGGAATATTCAAAATTTTCAAGATGACATTGTCTCAAAAACTCAACAAATGGAGAATATGTGTAACCAGTTACTCAGCTTGAGAGCGGAGGCGGGTATTTAATTCAGCAGCCGAATAGAATTGACTTAAAAATTTTGAAAACTATTTTATATCATCGAAAAATCTTCCTGCATGCAGACAGCAACTATAAAATAGTTTCGTTCAAAAAATTTTACCTTACATTGAGGTAATCAAAATTTATAACAAATTTATCGATTTTCCGTTCTAATAACTATACATATTGACTTTCAGAATTTTATTTTAAATAATTTGTTAATTGCTAATTTAACTGATGTGGATTAGTACTTATTTAAAATTCAAAAAAATTAATTACATTAATTGTGTAAATGTTTTATTTAGGAATCCAATGTCCCAGTCGCGACGAAAAGACACATAGCATGTCTAGCTGCTTTCCAGAAACACATCAAATGCTCCAAATACGATCGGAGCATTTATACCCAGAGAAGGCAATAAACAAATGGGAGATCTGAGACTAATGGCCATATCAACACCAGAAGAATTGGGTAAACACAATTAAGGATATAAATATCTTTGTTCTCTTATCTATATATTCTCTTATTTTATTTGAAGGTGGTACAGGGCTTTGACTATCTACCATATGAAATTTGCGAATGGAAAAGATTTCGCGAGGATGTGCTTCAGCATGTGTTATGTCTGTGAATAATTCATTGTATTTAGGCCCTCTGCACACTTATGGCAACGAACAGCAGAAAAAACAATATACGACACCATATACAAAGGGTGAAAAAATTGGTTTCTTTGCTCTTTCCGAGCCGGGAAACGGTTCGGATGCTGGTGCGGCTTCAACCGTAGCAGTTGATAAGGGTGGTCATTATGTTCTCAATGGTACGAAGGCATGGATAAAGAACGGCTATGAATCGAGCGCAGGAGTTGTTTTCGCAACGACCGACAAATCGAAGAAACATAAAGTCATCTCGGCATTTATAGTACCAAAAGGTCTTAAAGGTTTTGCATTGGGTAAGAAAGAAGAATACGTGCGTCTTCGACGTGCCAGCTGATATTTGAAGATACCATAGTACCAAAGGAAAATACGCTAGGTCAGACGGTTTTAATTGGGGCTTTTCGCAGGGCAGGCTTTTGGCATTGCTCAAGCTTCTTTGGAATTGGCTATTGATTATGCCGAGAAACGTACTGCATTCGGTAAACCGATTTCTAAATTTCCAACAATACAACAAAAAATTTCCGACATGGCGCTACGTTTAGAATCGGCACGGCTGTTAACTTGGCGTGCTTCTTGGTTGAAATACAACAAGAAACCTTTTACCAAAGAAGCTGCAATGGCTAAGTTCGCAGGTTCGGAGGCTACTACATTTTGCTCGCATCAGTGCATGCAGGTCCTCGGTGGAATGAGGTATATAACAGACATGGCAGCGGAGAGACATTATAGAGACGCAAGAATAACTGAAATATACGAGGGAGCTTCTGAGATACAACGTTGCAGCTAAAATTAATAATTTACTGTGTCAAAACGAAAGTGCTCAAGGTCATCATCATTTTATATTAAGCTTAAATACTTTTTTTATATGTGTATGTTTATTACTAAGCCAAACTGGT
>JAIPUU010000529.1:0-14226 GCA_020466095.1 Chlorops oryzae
CTACTTGTTTTGATCTGAAACACCTAGTTTCGAAGTGTTTCGGGTGTCAAAATTTTTATGGCGAATCCGGTGCTTCGAGCTGAAACACGTTCCGTCTGAAAATTCGACACAATATATTGGAACAGAAAATGCATGAAATTAAAAAAAAAAAACTTTGAAGGAACATGAGGAAAAATGTTAAAAATTAAAAATCGCTAAAATTGTTGTTATTTAAAAAATTTACCAAAAATTGTTTAAAAATTGTTGTTTTAACATTTTAACATTTTTGACAAGCTCTAATGATGACCATAGTTATAGCGATTCGCAATTTTTTGTTCAGCGAAAGCTTAAGTCTACATTAGCTATACACACACCAAATTTCAATAAGCTCGGATGTATAGTAAAAAAGTTATCCAGGAAAAACCTTAAAAATCGTAATTTTGAAACTTCTGAACCACTTCCCCTACCCAAGGAGGGACTACGAAAACAATTTTTATGCAGTTTTTCGGACATCTGGGACTTATTGTCACTCAATCGTAATTAGATATCGAATTTTTCATAGTTGCCAGATAAGCGAGTTTTTTTTTTTCGTACTCTTATAATTGGTAGTTTTTAAAAACCGTGGCAATTAAGAGAGTTTGGCAAATAAGCGTGTGATAAATAAACGGGGAAATTAATGTTACGTTATATGGGGAAAACTCATTGCAAAAATTTTATTGCAATTATAAGGGTTTTGCAATTAAGCGGGAAGTACTGTAGTACTAAAACATTCGAATAGTCAGTTGCTTTCTTCCGACTATTCGAATATTCGACGGAGAACGAATATTCGAATACAGAAAATCGAACTTAACTATTCGAATAAAATCGTGCTCGAATAAATCGAACATTCAAATGTCCGAATATCAAGAGCTCTAATAACTATATCTTAACACCGGCAATCCTATTAACGTCGGAGATATTTTCCACAAGTTTCGATTCAGAATCCCCAGCCGCTCTTACATATATTTGTCCACGAATTGACAAAGCAGCCAAGAGTTATTTACGTCTCTTTAGCTGAGATGCATAATGCATTAGTTCACGGTTAGGCTTCGTAAGACATTCATGTATATAAATATATTCTCTCCTAAGTTCCAAATAGGAGAGCCGCAGTGATATCTTGTTCTTTTTGCAAAACCCCGCAATCGATTTAAATAACTGGTTCTGAAAAGGCTGTCTGAAGTTTGACTATGATAGAAGCAGTGGTATGATTATTTTTCGTACGCATACGAAAAGCATCACGGATGTTAGGGAGTTTGATATGAACAGTCTCACATACTTGAGCCATAAGAAAAACTAGATCTTCACTCTTGGCATGCGGAATCCCATTTATGATAAGGTTGGTAGCTATAGAAGCGCTCTCAAAACGATCAACTTTTGTATTAAGCTGATTTATCTCAGTTCTTAAATTCTCAAGCTCTATTTTGCTCAAATTATGCAGCTCAGCAGCAAGTTCGCCTATTCTCTCTACTACTCTATTTTCCTAGGCTTTAATAAGAGAAGCGATGGTCGCCAGCTTGGAATAGATCGAACTTGCCCAGGCTTTCGGAAAAGGGCTCTCAGACTGCAATTGAGTTTTATGCATGCTCATAACGGGTGTTATTGCTCCACTATTGTGCACATTTGTTACAGGTGTTGTTGTTGCTCCAGTAGCCAAATTATTTTTTGTGCTATTCCGTATTTATTGTGTTTAGTAGTTTTGAATAACAAGCCGCAAAACACAGACGTTGATTTGGCAAAAAGTATGAGACTAGTATGAATCGGCCCGAGATTTTGAAACGAAAACGAAAATATTAAATTGTTAATAGACCGCCGAAAAAAAACTTACACAGGGAATTATATTTGCAATTTTTCATTGACTTGAAAATGTTGAAATATGGTAGTTGTTGCATGGTTAAAGATATGAGTCAGAGGGATAATATAAATGGAAGTATCAACTTAAAAAATCGAAGACTGATCTTATCTTACCCTATTGCATTCGACTTTACCTGTAGCAAATTTTGCAGTACTTCGGATTCATGAAGACATCTGAAGGTGAATCTCTCACCTAAATATTCAATACTGCTCAAGCTGTTATTGTGTGAACTAGAGTTTTCCACAATATAGTAGTCGTTCATGACATTCACATCAATTTCACAAACCGATTTAGAATTTCCACCAACACCGATATCATTTAAGGGACACATCCTTGCCCAATGGCCGGGATGGTTGCCCCTGATACACGTATTGCGCCTATCACTGGGTCGTTCGGCCCCCCTTTGAACCGTCTGTTCTTTTATTTGTCCGCGACAGAACAGGTTCTGTTCATGTTCTGCTGTTCGACAACGTTCGCAAGACAAACTTCTCAACCGATTGAAACCTTTCTCTAAAGTGTGGCCCTCGCGTTTGCAGAACGAGCACTGTAGCTTGTTCACCGCCTGCTCTACAGCTCGCGGAGCGGACGCTCCTTTTCGCCTAATACTGTGGCAATCATTTGATTCTTCATGCCCATAGACTATACAGTGCTTACAATACGGTGTATTCATTCGCTCCTCACAGCTGTCATAAAATGCATTTGTTTTTTTTTTTTGCAAAATTTACATGGCTTCTGGGCCGGTTCCTGTGCGTTAAAAATATTGTTTTTGTTTTATTTATAAAAAAAAAACGTACGTTTATTATGTAATTTTTGCAACAAATCCCATCTCTTTATATTGAACAAACGGACTAATGGGTGCGACAGAATTTTTTTTAATGGAGGAAAGTAAGACCTACGTAAAGTCATTAATTTGAGAAGCGAAAAGTTGTTCAGAGGACGTAGGAAAGTTAAAGGAGCTGTTGTGGGACTTAATTGTGCAGAAGGGCAATAATAAGGAATTCTTAGAACTGACTAAAAGTAGGCTTAGAGACAGCCAGACACGTGGACAGTCAGTTTTTAAGGAATTCGAGGTTCTTATTGAGGTATTGGCAGAATTGAGTTAATACCAGGACCGTATACATTCCGAAGCGGAATTAGAAAAATTTTAAAAACTTAACGATAGCTTGAAAGCACATGAGAATAGACTAAGGGACGCACTGCGGAAATCAGAGGACTGTTAAGTCGAATTGGAAAAAGAAAACGAACAACTAAGACAAGCTCTGAGGATGAGGTTTTCAGAAGAACAGTTACAGCTTTTAGTGGACAGCCAAAACGCAGTTAAAAGTGACAAGGACGAAGTAGGCATTTTGAGGGAACAGTTACGTGCGAGCAGAAAGGAAATATAGATAGGATTACGAGTTTTAAAACAGCGAACGTTAGTCTGAGAGACGTTCAAGACAAGCCTAGTGAAAATAGCGAAAGCATTAGAGAAAACAAGAGGAGTCTCGCATCCGGGAGTTCAGTGACGGTGATGCCGAGGAACACATTAGAAAATATAGAGGAAGAGGTTATGGCAAATCATTCGTCATCCCTAGTAGAAAAAGGGAGCCGGAGAGATAGACACCCAATGAGTCCACCACCACCACCTCCAACATTAAACGCGTCAGGAGTAAATAGGAGCGTGGGGGTCTGCAATCAATGCGGGAACAGTTTGAAGGAATATTTTTCGGGAGAAGGGAAGAAGAGGAAGCACAAGAGGTGAGAGTCGAACGTACAAACGACAACAGACAAATATCGAGAAATAACGATCTTTTATCGCCAATCGGTCCGCCAGAAAGAAGAGAAGGCATGACAGGGGCGGCTATAATGAAATTGATGGAAACGTTTGTACCACTATTTTCTGGAGGCCCAAGCCCAGAATTGCGCGCAGACGTATCGAAATTTATTAGCGGATGCAAATTTTTAAAAAGCGAATTGAGAGGAAGGGGACACAGAGAGAGCAGTCCAATATATTACCAAACAAAGGTTGTTGGGCGGCGCATACCAGAGATTGGAGTCGAAGCGTTTTGCAGGAATACATGAACTTTGCGAATTAGTTAAGGATATCTACGTAAGGAGAAGGGACATCGACGAAATTCAAGAGGAACTGGTAACAGTGAAACAGGGAATAAGGGAGTCGGTGGTTCTGTTTGGAATGTTTGGAATAGAGAGCCTGCTGGACGATGCGGAGTTAGTGGTTCGAGACGAACTTGGAGATCTGGGAATGAAAAGATTTTCCAGAAAGCTTGCAGTTAACTCATTCGTTAAAGGCCTCAGAGATCAGTCGTTGCGCCATATATTCATCGGTCACGAGGAATCATCTATTAGTCAATTAGTAAAGCTGGTGAGATTCCATGGTTTTGTTAGGGGAACAGAACAGTCCAAACATTAATTTTACAACGCAACAGTCGGCAGAGCAAGTTAAATGGTGCCCTACTTGTAAGGCAAGGAGACACGGAGAATGGCACTGTTCAAAGATGACTTTAAGTGACACGAAAAGAGCGCAGGAACCGGCCCAGAAGCCATGTAAGTTTTGCAAAAAAAAACAAGGGCATTTTTATGACAGCTGTGAGGAGCGAATGAATACACCGTATTGTACGCACTGTAAAGTCTATGGGCATGAAGAGTCAAATGATTGCCACAGTATTAGGCCGGGGCATCCGCTCTGCGAGCTGTAGAGCAGGCGGTAAACAAGCTACAGTGCTCGTTCTGCAAACGCGAGGGCCACACTGTAGAGAAATGTTTCAATCGGTTGAGAAGTTTGTCTTGCGAACGTTGTCGAACAGCAGAACACGAACAGAACCGGTTCTGTCGCGGACAAATAAAAGAACAGACGGTTCCAAGGGGGGCTGAACGACCGAGTGATAGGCGCAATACGTGTATGAGGTGCAACCATCCCGGCCATTGGGCAAGTATATGTCCCTTAAATGATATCGGTGTTGGTGGAAATTCTAAATCGGTTTGTGAAATTGATGTGAATGTCATGAACGACTACTATATTGTGGAAAACTCTAGTTCACACAATAACAGCTTGAGCAGTATTGAATATTTAGGTGAGAGATTCACCTTCAGATATCTTCATGAATCCGAAGTACTGCAAAATTTGCTACAGGTAAAGTCGAATGCAATAGGGTAAGATAAGATCAGTCTTCGATTTTTTAAGTTGAAACTTCCATTTATATTATCCCCTCTGACTCATATCTTTAACCATGCAACAACGACCATATTTCAACATTTTCAAGTCAATGAAAAATTGCAAATATAATTCCCTGTGTAGACGTGTTTTTTTCGGCGGTCTATTAACAATTTAATATTTTCGTTTTCGTTTCAAAATCTCGGGCCGATTCATACTAGTCTCATACTTTTTTGCCAAATCAACGTCTGTGTTTTGCGGCTTATTATTCAAAACTACTAAACACAATAAATACGGAATAGCACAAAAAATAATTTGACTACTGGAGCAACAACAACACCTGTAACAAATGTGCACAATAGTGGAGCAATAACACCCGTTATGAGCATGCATAAAACTCAATTGCAGTCTGAGAGCCCTTTTCCGAAAGCCTGGGCAAGTTCGATCTATTCCAAGCTGGCGACCATCGCTTCTCTTATTAAAGCCTAGGAAAATAGAGTAGTAGAGAGAATAGGCGAACTTGCTGCTGAGCTGCATAATTTGAGCAAAATAGAGCTTGAGAATTTAAGAGCTGAGATAAATCAGCTTAATACAAAAGTTGATCGTTTTGAGAGCGCTTCTATAGCTACCAACCTTATCATAAATGGGATTCCGCATGCCGAGAGTGAAGATCTAGTTTTTCTTATGTCTCAATTATGTAAGACTGTTCATATCAAACTCCCTAACATCCATGATGCTTTTCGTATGCGTGCGAAAAATAATCATACCACTGCTTCTATCATAGTCAAACTTCAGACAGCCTTTTCAGAACCAGTTATTTAAATCGATTGCGGGATTTTGCAAAAAGAACAAGATATCACTGCGGCTCTCCTATATTGGAACCTTAGGAGAGAATAATATTTACATACATGAATGTCTTATGAAGCCTAACCGTGAACTAATGCATTATGCATCTTAGCTAAACAGACGTAAATTACTCTTGGCTGCTTTCTCAATTCGTGGACAAATATATGTAAGAGCGGCTGGGGATTCTGAATCGAAACTTGTGGAAAATATCTCCGACGTTAATAGGATTGCCGGTGTTAAGATATAGTTATGTTTTTTGCTGTGGCTAAATTATTGAAATTTGTATACTTTCTTTCTGTTTCTTCTCCTAAACCTGGTTATTTCTCTTCATTCACTCTTCTATTCTTCAGAAATCAAATTCTCTGTAGGAAAATGTTAACTACAATATTGAGCCGATTTGCAATTGCCCTGCTGATAATTAATTATGTTTAACTCTTCTTCAAATTTCGACACTGACGCTGACTACTTGACGATTATATTGAAAGTTATTCGAAACCGCCAACATGGTTTCCAATTTTGCTACTTTAATGCTCGAAGCTCAAACTCTGATAAGTTCGACTTCTTTAACAATGTTTTTTATGATCATTGCTTTGATGTCATATGTGTCACCGAGACATGGCTTAGAGCTGACCTAAGTGATGAAGTATCTTAAATTCAAGATAATTTGCACATCTGAAGCTTTAGACTCTGTTGAATTTTTGTTTATAGAATTTTGGGACTCTGCTACTAAATTACTCCTAGAGTGTGCTTATAACCCTCATAAATCATGTAATCTCTCCAAAGTGTTTGAAAATTTGAGCAAATAAAATTTGATGTACTGTAATTAAATAAAAGTATGGGCAAGGATCGCCATGTAATTAAATAAAAGTATGGGCAAGGATCGCCATGTAATTAAATAAAAGTATCCTTTTTATATAAGTTTGAAATATTTATATTTTATTTATGAGTGATCGCAGTATACAGCGCGAGCCAGTATCAGCCCGATCACTTTGAAGATTCTTACACCAATTTTATATTCTAACAAACAATTCTTATATTTATACTGAATTTCTATGGGTCATGGATTGACTGGCCTTTGCCTTGTGACTCAATAGTCAAATATGCGAAAGAGGATCGCAGAATCGGATGGCACATGTGTAATCGATTAGTGCATGACACCTGAGGAGCGGCACTCTTTCGTTTGGGTCGATTGTAATTAGAGCGGGCGCCGAGTTGGTGTTATGACAAATAATGTCGTTAGGTTGAACTAATAGTGTGAGGTCGCAATGCGCTTGCATTGGCCGAAAGTGTATAATTACGGCGTCTGCTGGAATGCCGAAATTGGATTTAGAAATATGTAAATATGAGTTGTGTTCGTTTGTGTTAAGGGCGTATTAAAACAAGGTAACACTTGAATGCCTTAAGGGTGTTTTAAAATGAGGCAACGTTTGAATGTTGCTTAGTAGCCTTTATCCATGACAGTACGAACACATAGTGATGTGCGGGGATTTTAATTGTGAAATCTTGATTCATGATTCTGCGTCCGAGGGACTTCTCAACTCTATAAATAGTGCCGGTATTAGCATTCTTAGTAATTTTGCTACGAGATTTGCTCCCAATAAGAAACCTTGTTTTCTGGACTTAATGTATGTCTGCAACTTATGCAGCGTTCTTCACCATGATCAACTGTCTCTGCCTGGCATTTGTGATCATGATATGCTTGTTATGACTTATAATATACAACTTGCAAATAATGCTGAAAGTTCGACATTCTGTTTTAGAAATTTTAACAGCATTAACAAAGACCTCTTGTTAATGGAGGCTAGTTTGGTCGATTGGAATGCGTGTTGGTTCTATGAAAAGCCCAATTGTTTTACTTCAAATGTTGAGGGGCATTTGAACAACTTTATCATTTTCAGCAAATTTGAGTGAAGTCAATAGCCCAACGTCGTGACCATGACTTACTGCTGCATTGAAATATTTTGTTCAGTAGGTTGGTTTTGTTTTCGTCGCCACTGGGCAGCGAGTTTGTTTTTGTCTTCATAAAAGAACGATTAACTGAGGATTGATTGATGTTCAACTCTATAGTTTTTCCACCCGAAGAAGATCGTATGACAATACCGGTTCCGGATTGAGTTAAACGTCTAGTTTGGCTAGAGTTGACGTATGGTGCACGCCATTTCTCATAACGCGTAACCAAGGTTCTTAATTCTCGGAGATTTTTAGCATTATACAGCATAATAGCACCATTTGATGTATTACCCGAACCATTGATAATACCATTAATAATAATATCCACCAACTCATCTTCAGCTAGTTTTGCACGTACAGAAATTTCCTGCATTTCAAGGATATAGCAATGAATGCTCTCGGTTTGTCTCAGTCGTCGTGTCCGCCATGGATTATTTTAAGGCGGCCGCTCTGGCCGCTCTAGCCACTCTTAATGTAAAATTGGCCACCTTAAATCACAGAATTGGACGCCCTTTTAAAATATATTTCGTAATGAAAACTCGTCGGAAATATGACAAAAATTCTTTCTCCTTTCTTACGGCAGCGTGAAGCCGTCAATAGCGATAAAAGTGGTACAAACGATTACTTTATAATCAGCGATTATTTATGTTCCTTATTTTTATTAAAATAAAATACCGTTTAAGTATGTACAAAATTTATGAAAAAAAAATGCATTAAAACCTATATTAAAAAAGGTCCGCTCTTAATTTTTCTTAAAATAATCTATGGTGTCCGCAATTGAATATTAATTTCCTGCGTTGAGTATTTCCTTCCGAACTTTTCGAGCTCCTTAGTATTTCATATGTATAAACGCTTTTAGTCCATGCAAAAACTTTCGCAGTTCCATCCAACAGCCGACGAGTGGCAACAAAGTGTGTTTGATCATCAAACTGCAGTATTTTGAATGCGTCTTCTAAGTCTTCAATCCATTTAAATACATCGTAGTTTTCATCTGCGTTAAATTTTTGTACCATAGATTCAATAATACTGATGTCTATGCGAGGAGCTGAGATAGTACTTGGTGTGTTGCTGCATTGTGTTGTAACTTCTCGTTGTAACAATAGTACTCTCGCTCAAGTTGCAGCTGAGTGATTTGTTTTTCAATTGACACACCCAAAGTAGTAGTAACGGATACCGATACACTTTGTGTGACAGAAGACATGAGGAGGGAAGGATATGATGGGACGGCATGCACCGATGCACTTGGTGCAATTGAAGACATCAGGACAGAAGGGTACGACGGAACAACAGAATCGGAAGTAGTTTGGCTAACAGCAGGCACCGATGCACTTGGTGCAACTGAAGACATCAGGACAGAAGGATACAACGGAACAGCAGTGGTTTGGCTAACGGCAGACCCAGGACGCTTGATTCAACGGAAGATGTCAGGACAGAAGGATAATCACTAATTTGATTGCTAAGAGACCCCGAAGTGCTTGGCCCAACCAGAACGGAAGAATTGATATGTGTCCTGTTGTCGCATCCTTTTCAAAACTGTTAGATCCTGTCCGCGGAATTGTAATGGAGATCCATTTTATATTAATTCACGATACAACACAAATTCTATTTATGAAATCGCAAATTCTTATATATTTTATTTTTTCAAAAAACATATGACATTAAATTTTTTCAACAAAATTATATTCTTTTCCCGACTACTAAATCATTCCGTTGACTACAGCTACTACAGTAGCGAAATTCATCTTTCTGTATCAGGACATTTATTTTTTATTTGCCTGGGTAATCAGCACTTTTGGTAAAATTAGGTTTTGAGTATTTTTACTTAAATGCTTATACTTATATGCCACACTCTTAAAGCGAGTGTGATCTTTATTTACATCTTGTCTTTCTAATACATCTTTCTTTGATGTCAAAAGAAGAAACATATATGAAAGCAATTTTATCATTGTGTAATTTAAACTAAAAGTGATTTTTTAAAAGAAATTTTGTTGAAAATGAAACAAATTTCTGGAAAAGTTCATTAATAGCTTCTAAGCCAATGGTCGGATCAAAAGGTATTCTGGGCATCGTTGATAGGGAATGTCATTATCTTTAATTTTATAGTTATTAACTTCAAAATGGTTAAGTATGTCCGGAGATAATTGAATTTTACCAACCATACTTTTTTGCAAAACTCAAAAAAACGGAAAACAGTCTATATCTCGAAAAATATTCTACTTAAAAGTTTCTAACTACATATTCGGGTTCAGCAGAAAATTTTACTTAAGGAATGACCGTGAGATGGTACAGGTCAGATTTTTCAATAACTAGTGCCGTCAAAGTTATCGGTAATCGGTTTTTTTAATTCATTACTTGCGAACGGTTTATCGAAACTCACCGTTCATTACATCAAAATTATATGTGTATCAAGTTAGCCGGGACTTTTTGGAATTTCCCCAAAAAAATTATTGTGCTGTTATGTGCCGTGCCCATTTTGTGCTATCATGTGCCGTTTCGAAAAAAAAATCCTCAACGGATGCCATTTTTATGAGGAGGTCCTTTTTTCATGTCAAGTTAGCCGGGACTTTTCCTTTGATTAGAATCCCGATTATTGTGCCGGGATGTGCTCGAAACGTGCTGCTATAAGGCTGAATTACAATAGTGCAGTAGCAGCGGCAGTGGCAGTATTTCAAATCAGATGTTCACTGTCAGTACACAGATTTACTGCGGTAGTAAACACAATACAGCGTCGGCAGTGACTGCGTATTTTGAAATTTTGCAAGCTATCAGGCATGTTCGAAATTTTGAGTCAAAATAAAAAAACCAAATCGCTTGAATTTTAGAAATATTGATGAAATTTAAAACAACTCATTGAAGTAAAGTTGCCTACAATAGAACAGCTGTTCAAAGCAGTGGCAGTGAATTAAGAACTAGGGCTAAACGCAGCAGTGCTGCCTGCTGCCACTGCCGTATTGTAATCAGTGATGTACCAAAATGGATATTTTCATTTTCGGGGTAAATTCCCGACGAAAAAACCCGGTTAATTAGGTGTTTTCGCCGGTAAATTGGGTTTTTCCAACTGGTCATTTAATTTGGCGATAAATTCTTAATAAATTGAAAATATTTTTATAAAAGCGGAATTTACGAAAATTTATGATTTTATTTGAAGGTATTTTTATTGAAAAAATTTTTACTGACTATCGGAATTGTCCGAAAAGTCGGTGGGTTCATCATTTGAATCAACATCAGAGTGCCCATCCAACACTTATTTGCACAGTTTAAAATTGTAGGAGAGATAAGTCAGTTTTCCTGCCTTCTCTGTAGTTAATCGATTTCGTTTCTTATTGTGTATCCATCCAAAAGTGCTGAAAAGTTCTTTCCGTTTTCCATTTGATAGTGATGTTTTAATAGTATAAAAACGCCAGGAATGAAATTTTTGACAGAAAATAATATTTTTCAGCTTAAAAATAAAAAAAGAAAAACCCGAATTTCGGGTGTTTTCAAGAAGTTGGGGAAAATACCCGGGAAAACCCCAAAATGCCCTGTTGGGTTATTTTGGGTATTTTTCCGATGGTACATCACTGATTGCAATTGACTCAATAGCAAGCACTGAGTTCTAAAATATCAGCTGATTTCAAATACTGCCACTGCTGCTGCCCTATTGTAATTCAGCCTATATGCTGCAAAGCAAATGATGATAAGAATAAAAACTGACCCACTGCGTCGAAAAACGGATTTTTCCCACAGAGTAAGCCGGGACTTTTTGGAATTTCCCGAAAAAAATTATTTTGCTGTAACGTGCCCATTTTGTGCTATCATGTGCCATTTTGAAAAAAAAAAATTCGTCAAGGGATGCCATTTTTATAAGAAGGTCCTTATTTCGTGTCAAGCTAGCCCGGAATTTTCCTTCGATTAGAACCGAGATTATTGTGCCGAGATGTGCTGCAAAACAAATGATGAAAAAAATAAAAACTGACCCACACGTCGCAAAAAGGTTTTACAAAACCGGGACTTTTTTGAATTTCCCGAAAAAAATAATTGTGCTGTAACGTGCCCATTTTGTGGTATCATGTGTTGTTTCGAAAAAAAAATTCCTCAAGGGAAGGGAAGGGAAGGGAACTCACATATCGCACACTAATCACTAAATCGGCACAACTTAAAATTTTTCATTATGTATTTTTACGACCAAGATAATTTTAATATTTGTGTTTGTATAGGCTTCTTTGGTCTAGATTCTCTTTTTATGCAATTGAAAAATTTTTCAATTCATTTTTCTTCACCCGACGTTTCGGCGGTTTTATTTCGCCATCTTCAGGGGTATTTATTTCAATCAATTTTTGCTAAGAACAACATAAAATTAACATTTTTATACATTCACTGTTAAAACACAAAAACTCACATTCAAAAACTTCCCATGTAAACATACATTAACTGGTTTTTTAAACAACAAAAAAACGAAAAAAATATACATAAAAAACTTTTGGCGCTAAAAACACAAAGTTTAAAAATTTAAAAAAAACACTAAACACGTATCGCACCTCCACTGTGCTTGTCATTTTCTTATAAACAAAAAGGCCAAAGTGTAAATTGCGTTTATTTTGTCTTTGTCTTCTAGGTTGTTCATTGTTGTTGTTTGTTTTCCCTTATCCTAAGGCTCTCCAAAGTCATCTTGTGTTTTCATTTCTTTCTATTTTTAAATTCTGATGTTCTCAAAAATCCGCTGTGTGTTTTCTCTCCTTCATTGCTGTGCTAGTGCAGTTGTCGTCTTTCCTCTCCTAATGTCCGCCTTGTGCTCTGCTAATCTGATGTTTAGCGCTCTCTTTGTTGTGCCAATATAAATGTTGTTGCATCGATCGTCGACCCCACCGTTACAGCTGATTTTGTAAACTAAGTTGTTCCTATTTAGGCGGTCAATTTTTGATTTGGTATTTGTGTATATTCGGTTAAGTGTGTTGTTAGCTCTGTGTGCGAAAGCTAAGTTTTCCGTTGGTAACAAATCGCTCAAGTTTCTGTTGTCCGTCAGCTTTGGGATATATGGGATTTTAAAAAACTTTTTGTTATTGTTTTCGATCGTTTCTTTTCTGTTGAGATTCTTGTTTTTATTTTGTAGGAATAGCTCTTTTATCATCTGGTTTGGATAGTTGTTGTTTTGAGGATATCTGATATTTTCTTTTTGTTTTTTCCTTAAATTTGTTGTCACTTATGGTCATTGCTTTATTTATCAGTTTTTGACGTGTTATTTTTTTGTGAATTTGGTTGAGTTGAAAAGTAATTAATAAGTTGTCCAGATGCAATTGGTTTTGGAAAACCAATCCATTGAAGTCATTTTGGCTTCTATGGATTTCCGTATCTAAAAAGGCTATTTTCTTTTTTTCTTCCCTTTCCATGGTAAATTGAAGTTTGGATGATAGCGGTTAAATGTCTCTAGGATTATATCTGCGTCATTTTATTCTTTATAGCAAATGCGTCATCAACGTATTTTGTTATATATTTTATCTGAATATTATTTTCTTCCATCAAGTCTTTAGTGATTTTTCAAAAAGATTTCCATAATTATGTTCGCTATTGTCGGTGACAATGGGTTCCCCATACATACCAAATGTTTGCTGATAAATTTTTTCGTCGAATTTGAAGTAGTTGTTCTCCTTTAAGAAAAAATCCAGAATTTCATGAAACTTGTGTCTTTTTTATTTTCGTTACTGTTGGCAACCCCGCCAGAACTTGCCAATGGGCAGCACTTTCAAGCTGTCAAAAGAGAATGATTGATTAAAAAAATTTTGACGAGAGAACAGTAGGTTCTATAAAGTAAATTAAAATTTGTATGAATATATTTATTGTAAATATCAAAATTGAGAAGAAAAGCAAATTGTAAGTTGCAAGTATAATATCTAAAGTTTTAATACAAAAAGAATTAAATTTATATTAATAAACAGCTTTCAGTGCTACGGCAACGCGGTATTAAAGCGAAGACTAATTTATCGTTTTTCTGAGAAGTCGTAACACTCGATTGGTTGCTTAATCGTAAGGGTATTTACAACATTCTGAAAGAATTTGATTTATGGTTCCGGCCTCGAGGGAGCTGACTGGTGAAATCAATTTGCGTGGCTTTGAGAAGATTTGCTTCAAGAGTAGAATTCATATTGCTTATGCGGAATTCT
The DNA here is from genome assembly GCA_020466095.1 of Chlorops oryzae. Taxonomy (NCBI): domain Eukaryota; kingdom Metazoa; phylum Arthropoda; class Insecta; order Diptera; family Chloropidae; genus Chlorops; species Chlorops oryzae. The sequence goes on from JAIPUU010000529.1 coordinate 13,955, forward strand.
GTAAGTATTTCCTGGAATTCATATTGCGGTACGCGGAATTCTAGAATCTCAAGAAACGCTCTTCGCGGAAAAAATTTCGAATTTCACAACGACGCCATCAAGAGTATTGTCGTCTCTGTCTTTCAATTAACGACGAGTCATTGAAAATAAAAAACATGAGCGAAAAGGAGCAAGACAATTGTGCGGCGTGCGAAAGAGACAGAGATGATGGGATGGTGCAGTGTGACGACTGCGACGAATGGTACCATTTGCGTGCGTCGGAGTGACAAAAG
>JAIPUU010000845.1:0-13883 GCA_020466095.1 Chlorops oryzae
AAAAGTTCCTACATAAAGTTGATTTGAAAAAAAAAAAAAAAAAAAAAAAAAGTTGATAGTCAAGTCAAGAAAAGAATAAGCAAATAGAGATAAAACGGTACAAAACACTTTCGGGAAAACGAACAGAAAAGAAAAAAATTAAAACGGGATTCTAAATATGAACTTTTAATGCAAAACACAGAGCAAAAGGAATATTTGACAAGGTCAAAGAATAAATCAGCAAAATCAACGGAAACTCCCGTTATAGCCGCCAGCGCATCGGAAAATACAGTGGATGGCAGCAGTACAAAGGAGGGGGAAGACGAAGTGTTTTTTCAACGCAGTGAGCTCAATTCGGAAGCAGAAAACGTTCGAGTGAATATTGCAGAGAATAGAAAAATAGAGCACGAAGACGAACTGTCTGAAGAGAGCGACGGAAATAAGGGTGCAAAAGAAATAATCAAAAAGAAGCCAGCAGCAAGCACATCTCTTTCAGCGCAGCTTAAAGAGAATTTTGAAGAGAGAAGTATGTCGGAACTCAACGATCTTATTAAGCTCTTAACGCTGAAATTCGGCAGGGAACAGGAACAGCAATCGGTTATATCGACAGAAAACATTGACAACATCATACCAGAGTTCAATGGGAAATCGCCAACGCGAATAGAAGATTGGTTTCATAATTTTGAAACATGCGCATCGGCCTACAAATGGAACGAAACCCAAAAATACGTGTTCGCAAGAAGGAGAATGACTAATACAGCAAAGCTCTTCGTAGAAACAATGAGTGTCTATGATTACACCTCTCTTAAGGAAGCTTTGAAAAAAGAGTTTAGGCGAGAATTTGTCAGCGCGGAGGTGCATAAACAATTACAAGAAAGAAAAAAAAACCATAATGAGACAATGCACGAATATATTTTGCATATGCGGCGTTTGGGTGTTTTTGGGAAAATCGACGAAAAATCGGTTATTCGCTACGTTGTCGATGGAATAAATGAAAAATCAGAGAACAAAGTTTTATTCTATTCGGCACAAAATTTTGACGAATTAAAATCAAGACTTGAAACGTATGAAACGATAATGGAAAAATCGAACAAACACAGCAAAGAGAACGGAAAAAACAATAAAACCGGCAAAACTGAGCATTGTTATAATTGTGGCTCAAGAGAGCACAAAAGAAGCGAATGCAAAGAAAAAACAAAATGCTTCCGTTGCAACAAAACAGGCCATATTTCTAAAAACTGCCAAGAAAAAATACAAAAAGGGGAAAGTGAAGTGAAGTCGGTAAATTCTATCAATTTAATGGAAAAGCAACAAAAAATGCTAAAGACAATTAGCATGTGTGACCAGAACGTAAAATGTTTAATTGACAGTGGTGCAGAAATTTCGTTAATTGAACATAAACTGGCAGAAAAGTTAAATATATCTTTGCAAGATTGCAAAAATGTAGTTACCGGCCTAGGCAATATAAAAACAAAAGCGATTGGCTCAATTGAGGTAGAGCTAAAGGTGGATAATTTGTGCTGTAAACACAATTTCATCGTTGTTCCTAATAATTTATCCAAATACGAAGTAATCCTTGGATTTGATTACATAGGAAAATGTAAATATGTATATGATGAAACAGGATATAAGTTCATTAACTTACTCGAGGACAATGATGAAATGTCAGTTATGAACGTTACAGTGGAGCAAACAGCAATCGAAGCACCTGCAAAATACAAAATTCAAATTGAAAATCTAATTGAACAATATAAACCAGATTTAAATGCAATTAGTCCAATACAGATGAAAATTTGTATAACGGAGGAAAAAGTTATTCGTCACACTTTACGCCGAATGCCATTATCTGACCAAGAAGTGGTAAGTGCACAAGTTGATAGCTGGTTACAAAGTGAAATCATCAGGCCTTCAAACTCAGAATACTGCAGTCCAGTTGTTGTTGTCGGTAAAAAAGACGGTACCAAAAGAGTCTGCATTGATTTCCGAGAGCTAAATAAAATTGTGCAGAAAGATGCTTTCCCGGTACCGATAATGGAAGAAGTGGTCGAAACACTCGAAGGAGCACGAATTTTTTCAACCCTGGATTTAGAAAATGCATTCTTCCACATTCCAATTGAAGAAAACTCGAAAAAATATACAGCTTTTATAACACGAGATGGAATTTTTGAGTTTAACAGAGCGCCATTTGGTTTCTGCAATTCCCCCGCAGTTTTTTTAAGATTTGTGAATCACATTTTTCGTCATCTAGTTCGAGATAAAGTAATGCAAATATATATGGATGATTTGATTATATATTCAGTGGACGAAGAAGAAGGAATCAAAAAACTAAAAATGGTCCTGGAGGTTTCAGAAAATTTTGGTCTTAAACTAAAGTGGACCAAATGCAAATTTTTACAAAACGAAGTTTTATATTTGGGACTCCACATAAAAAATGGCTGCATAGTACCAGATGAGGAAAAATGCAGAGCTATAAAAAATTTTACTGTGCCTAAGACAATAAAGAAATTACAATCATTTCTCGGTCTAACAGGTTATTTCCGCAAATTTGTCCAAAGTTACGCCGTTCTCACTAAGCCGCTGACAGATCTATTAAGAAAGGAAGCTAAGTTTACCATGGGCCAAACTCAGTTAGAATCAATCAATACACTAAAAGAGATACTCACCGGAAAACCAATACTACGAATTTTTTCACCAACAGCAGAAACGGAGTTGCATACGGATGCTTGTAAAGACGGATTTGGAGGAATTCTACTGCAAAAATTTGAAAACAACTGGCATCCTGTGTACTACTGGAGCAAAAAGGCGACACCAGAGGAAAGTAAACTACACAGCTACTACCTTGAGATTAAAGCAGCTTATCTAGCCTTTCAAAAATTACGTCACTACTTACTGGGAAAAAAATTCAAGCTGGTAACGGACTGCCAAGCATTTAAATACACAGCAAACAAAAGTGACTTATCACCAGCAGTAGCACGTTGGATACTGTACATGCAAGACTACAGCTACGACATTGAACATCGAAAGGGTACATCGCTAAAGCACTTCGACGCACTAAGCAGATCACCAGTCAGCGCAATGATAATAAGCAGCGAAATTTGTTCACGTTTGCGAAAATCACAAGCCAATGACAAACATTTCAGCGCAATTCGAACGATCTTATCAGTGCAACCTTACGAAGACTACACTATAAAAAACGATATGCTGTTTAAAAATAAAAACGGATTAATGCTGCTCGCTGTGCCCAAGGACATGGAAGGAGAAATTATAAAGACTGAACATGAAAAAGGACACTTTGGAGTAGAAAAAACTATTCATGCAATCGAACAACAATATTTCATACCACACTTGCGACAAAAGATAGAAAAAGTAATACAAAACTGTATAAAATGTATTTTATTTAATAAAAAGCTGGGAAGACAAGAAGGATTCTTGAACCTGATTGACAAAGGAGACGCGCCACTACTTACCTTACACATGGACCATTTAGGACCAATGGATGCAACAACAAAAAAGTACAAGTATATCTTGGCGCTGATAGACGGATTCACTAAATTCACGTGGTTATACCCTACGAAAACAACTTCAGCAGAAGAGGTGGTAAAAAAGCTAGAAGACTGGACAACGATATTCGGAGCTCCACGACGTATAATTAGCGACAAAGGTGCAGCATTCGTGTCAAAATTATTCGAAGAATGGTGTAAAGCCGAAACAGTCGAGCATTCGCTAACAACAACAGGCGTAGCTAGAGGCAATGGCCAGGTGGAACGTCTGAACCGAACCATTCTTAGTATTATCTCGAAAATGTCAGCCGATCGCCCAGAAATGTGGTACAAGCACGTCAACAAGGTACAAAAAATAGTCAACAATACGGTGAGTAAAACGACGCAACGCACACCATTTGAATTGATGTTCGGAGTAAAGATGCGGACAGCAGTCGATATCAATATCAACGATATAGTAGAATCGGAGTTGGCAAATCTCTTCATGCACGAACGTGGTGACGTCAGAGCAGAAGCGAAGGGTGAAATTGTGAAGGCTCAAGAGGAATACAAAAAGCAGCACGACAAGAAAAGGAAGAAAGAATCAACATATAAACCAGGAGACCTCGTGGCAATCAAGAGGACTCAATTCGTCTCGGGGAAAAAACTGGCAAGTGGGTACCTCGGCCCATATGAGGTGACCCAATGTAATCGAAACGGGCGTTATAATGTCCGAAAAGCGGCGGAATTCGAAGGTCCGATTACTACATCTACAAGCTGCGATTATATGAAGCGATGGAGACAGGAAGACTCAACCCTATCCGGGACGGATGAGGATGTCGAATAGCCGAGTGTAAGAAGGTGGAAGGAAGAAGCAGAGAAGTAGAAGTTAGTCGCAATCACGTTGTCGGTGAGTTTAGTTCTCTCATTTTGCGCGCTCAGTTGATTAAGTTGTCGTTGTTCTTTTCAGTTTTCAGTTGATCGGTCAAAAATACTTACGTGAACCTAATCTACGGAATCTAAATTAATACTTACCTACAGAATTGTCTTAATACTCAACCTTTGTTTTCTTTAATCTAATTTAATATCTACATAAACTAATATTAATCACTCAAGCTTACTGGAATAAATTGAATCGAACTTAAACTAAAATACAGTAAAGCTTACATATATATATATATATATATATATTATATATATATTATATATAAGTTAAAGGATCTACTAAGGATCCTTATAAAAAAATATTTTCAGCGGACCCAACTAGTCCGCTTCCACTAAAAGAATTTAACAACAATTTAATAAACGTTATAATTTATTCGACCGATATCGACGGCTCCTGGAATTAGACTGCTGAACATGTAAAGTCAAACTTAACAGCTAACTTAACCTGATGTTGTTGCGTCGGCGTTTCCCACGGCTCCCGGATGCGCGTGCAAGTAATCAAACGCAGGCTCAGCAATCACGTTGTGCATGCACTTGAGTTTTAGGAAGGTGCAACGTGATCGAATCGGTTGTGCAATAGCGGTGAATGACCGAATTGGAATTGATTGTGAAATAGCGAAGAATATCAAAAAGAAGTTGGCGAGAATGGTTGCGTAACACCATAGCCAAGTGCTTAACTCCTCCCCCTTTAAAGACCCGCGTCCCGTGGATCTATGCGGGATTCGTAGGCGGCGGTTTGGAATCTCGGATGATCGCAGCTCATTCGATGGCATATGACCGTCTGAACGGATTCGACGCTTTGGACCCTAGGGATGTTTACTTTCCTATTCAATCTTTGCCATAGAGCCCCAGCCGCAAGTGGGACGAGTTGAAGACCAATGCTGCCCGTCAATAGAGAAAAATCGATTTTTTGCGTTAGGTTAGATATATACTTAATGTTCCTTGTTGTCAACTCGTTGAGGTATCCTGGGTCCCTTAGAAACTCTTCGCTGTTACGTTCGTCAGGATGGGTGGTAACGCTTGGAGGCAAGTGGTCGAGACACTGGAGTATGAGTTGTTGCTGAGAGATATTCGTTCGTTCTGTAGTTGAATGATATAAGTGCCTTTCAAGGGGGTCGTGGTGTTTTTTGATGTTAAATTTCCCATGAAGTTCGTGACGAATATTGTATTTTCGTTGATAAGCTCTACAACTTCTTCAGCGCTGTTGCGAAGTTGACATTCTGCGTGACCTCCGTTTAATATTTGCGGCAGGCACTCGTTCTCCGGGATCTTCTGAAGTGAGTCTGCGCTGCAGATCGTGGAATTCGCAATGGAAAGACAGCTGTCCGTTATTCCGTACGTCTCATGTTGGCTCATGAGCACCCTTTTATATGGAATTACTACTTGCATACCATTCCTTATGGTACTCCTAACGATTAAGTGGTGATATAGCTGCATTTTCACTTTTGGTAGTGCCAGAACGTACAATAAAGTTGAGCCATTGGTGAATATCGATGGCTCACCGTATTCGATTGCTTCGACCTCATTTTGATATGGCAGTGTTTCGACCTCTGATACGATTTGGTTGACCTTTTCGCTGCTTAGGAGGTTCGTGTTGACCATGCCCTTCTTCGCCATCTGACACCCTCGTACGACTTCGTTTACTGCTTCCTTTAATGTGAGCGTTTTATCGAGAATATTTTGTTCAAAGTGGTATTCTTGGCTTTCGTTGTTTATGCTGTTGAATTGAGTCGCCATTTCATTAACTTTAGTGATCACTGCTTGCATCCTGGTGAAAAGGTCATCGTTTTTTTTATACTGGTGGTTGTTGTTTTCGATCACATCCTGCTGATTTTTCATTATTATGTCCCAATCAGTAGCGTCAGGGTTGCCCGCTACCCATTTCCATGCCGAACCAATCCAATTTATAGAGCGTGTCGCTCTGGCATGTTTAGCGCTGAGTTCGTCCAGGCGTAGATGTATCTGTTTTATGTGAAACTCCAGGATAGCTTTTGTTTCTTCGTGTCTTACTGAGCCATGAATGAGATCAGAGAGGAGTTCAAGTGCATCACGGTACTGCTGCAAAGGTATCACGTGGACAAGCTTGAATGACTATTGAGAGTCCAGCCATTTTCTGAGCTGATCGTTACGATAGGAGCTTCATAGTGGTAGACGTAAAGTCCAAAAGTGGTGGCTACCAGCCAACCTAGGCTAAGTATGAAGAGATAAAATGAAGATATTATTTTAGTGTATTTACAACAAAAATTTTTGGATTTTCCCTTATTTTATATAGCCCGATTTCGGGGTTCCTTAACTTATATTTTAGTATTTTCTTTGCATATCCCAGTTTTGGGCTTTCTTAATTTCTATTTTAGCATTTTGTTTATGCAATTTGTATATCCCATTTTTGGGTGTCATTGTTGTATGATCTTGAGATTTCTTCGAATCCTTTACATCATTGTGAACAGGAATTTCCTGTTTTTGTGCAAATATTTAACTTAAGCTCCCCTCTTTTTTCTTATAATGATAAGGTGCCCGCTGGTTTGCAAGATGGGAGGGCCGGATAATCCGGTTTGGCGGTAGCGCCTACTAAGGCACGGCAGTACTCCCAGGATTGACAAGGCTCATTTTGCAATCTCCGGTTAGGGATGTGTTAGTTATTGCCATGACGACTTGTCGAAATTCCACCTTATCATTGCCCTCGTACTTGTTATTAGCTATTTAATTTGTAGGGCCACCGAACATAGAGTTAAAAAGATGAACGAAATAAATGGAAATGTTGATTTGAAATTGCGAAGTGAAAATGATTAAAAGCATTTTCTTTTTTATTTTTTATTACTTCTTTTATTTTTTTTTATTTAAAGAAAAGAATTTTGTTTTAGTTCTTTGTTATGAAATCAAATAAGGCACACAATTTTTCGTGTGTTTGGACTGAGAAAAAAAAAACACATATTTTTCGGTAAGAGAATGAACAGACTAACAAGAAATTGAAAGAGAAAAAAAAATGCTTTTGTTCGTGAAATGTGATCTTCGTATGCTTCTTCTTCGTTCTTTTTTTGTAAGAAATTTGATAAGGTTGGTTGCCCTTTATTATTTAGAGACAATAAAAAGTTAAATGAAAAGATATTCACAAATATATTTTCATTCAATTCTAGATATGGGATTTATGAATTTTTTTCCCGGTTTCTGTTGTAATAGTGACTGTATTATCTGCTGCGACAGTTTCTTTTTTATAAAGAGGCTTCTGCTTGCCTTTTATTTGTTTATTGGCAACGTATATGACGTTCCCAGGCTCAAAGGTTTTGGGTTCGGATTTCTTTACGTTCAAACGCGAGTTTCTTATCTTTTCATTTTCGATTAGTTGACCGCGAATGTCGTTGTTAACTTTTTCGTAAAAGTTTGAAATATTTTGAAAATTAACCCTTTCACTGCGATTGAAAAATATGTCATTAGGCTTATGGCGTGAAACGGAGTGAATATTGTCATTGTACCTATCAACTGCTATTTGCAAAACTTCTTTAATTCTTAGATTTTGGAAGTCGTTCTTTATGCACCTAAAAATTTCTATAACTGTTGAATGGAACCTTTCGACTTGACCATTGACCTCGCTTTTCTGAGTGGGGGTTCTATAGATTTCAATGTTTAAAGATCTTAGGAAATTTATGTTAATAGGGGTTAGAAAACCACGCTCGTTGTCCATTACTACTATTTTTCGTACTGTGAAGAAATGCATAATTTTTGCTAATTTTTGACGCAGATGTGGAGCAAATTTGTTTCTAATATGAAATTGCTTCGCGAATTTTGCAAATTTGTCCAACACTGAAATAAATTTTTCTCCTTGAATTTCGAGTATATCTAGATGCAATATTTCGCAAGGGAATTCGGGTATGGGAGTAGGCTGAAGCTGCGGATGCGTAGGATGCCTGTCATATTTATTCAAACAACATGTTTCGCATCCCCTGGCATATGCTCTAGTAAGGCTCGTCATGCGAGGAAAATAAAAGTTTTCTAAAATTTGAAGGGTGTTTTCTCTACAATTCCTATGGGCCCTGTTATGTTCAGCTTGGACGATTTCAAAAACGCGTTCTTCGTTTGAAACGTCCTGAACGACTCTTTGGGTTATTCTAATTTTGTAATGTGAGAAATTTTCCAAATAAGCACCTTGCAAAGCTGTTAGAAAAGGCTCGGGAATTTTTATACCGTTCACGACAGATGGCCTTAATATTTCCTTCAGTAATGAAGTCAGATTTTCGCTATTAATCTCCTCCATATTTACGTAGTGGCGTTTAAATTTCGGATGGGGCCCCTCAACGCTCCTTAAGTCTCTAGCATGACGAATTATGATTTGATTCCTAAAAACGTTGATAGGGGCTTCCACATGGGGTATTAAATCACTGCTATCCTGTTCTGCGCTATGTGCCGTCAAGATGCTAACAGACTCATTTTCGCTGGCATTGCCCGCTACGCTTACAGCATCAAGCGCATTCATTTCTGTTGGCGCCGGGAGAGACATCAGCAACTAAGTTTGATTAACTGGTTTGTAAATCAACTCGTGATTGTTCTCCTCTATTCTAGCCTTCCAACGCTTGAGCTAAGCATTGTAGTTCCTATTACTCAGTGCAAAGGTCAAGGGTTGGTGATCTGTATAAATCTTTATCTTTTTTGCTCCATAGAGATAATTGCGTAGGTTATCTAATGCCCACACGATTGCGAGCATCTCCTTCTCGTTGATCGCATAATTTTCTTCAGTGCGACTTTAGCTTCGGGATATGTAAGCAATCGGTCTATCTTTTCCGTCTATCTCTTGGGACAATACAGCGCCTATTGCATAATTGGATGCATCGGAAGTCAGTATGAAGGTTTTTTGAAAGTCAGGGAATGCTAAGATTTCGGATGACATAAGAAGGTCTTTTAAGGTTTGGAATGCGTGTAGACTTTCTTGATCTAGCGTGATTTGTATTTTGCGAGACTGACTGGCTTTAACTTGTGCATGCTCACCGCGAGTGAGGTTCGTTAGAGGCTTAGCTACCTTAGCATAATCCTGAATGAATTTCCTGTAATAGGAAGTAAGGCCTAGAAAACTTTTTAATTCTTTGAGGTTTTTTGGTGGAGCCATCGCTGAAACTTTTTTCGGATCTGGAAGAATACCTTCGGGTGTGACGAGATATCGAAGGAATTCCGTGCTATTTTTCAAAAATTGGGTTTTTTCTAAATTAACCTTCAGGCCCGAAGATGAGAGTTTAAAAAAAATTGTTTCTATGTCTTTGAGATGTTGATCTTCACTCTTGCTAAAAATAATAATGTCATCAATATAAACATAGAATATTTTCCCTATATGCTCCTTAAGGACGTCATCTATCATTCGCTGGAAAATTTCCGGAGCATTTCTAAGTCCGAATGGAAGCCTCAAGAATTCATACTTTCCGTTCATTGTGGAGAAGGCTGTTTTCGGAATGTCGCTATTTTTCATAAGAATTTGGTGAAATCCGGACGTAAGGTCCAAAGTTGTGAAATATTTTGCCTGGCCAAGACTAGCTAATGTATTGTTAATGTCCGGAATGGGATACGTGTCGGGAACCGTTACTGCGTTCAGACGCTTAAAATCGACCACCATGCGATATTGTTTTTCTCCATTTGGTTTCGCTTTCTTAGGTACCACCCAAATTGGTGAATTGTAGGGACTATCGGATTTTCGGATATCATTTTCTTGAAGAAGCTCGTCAATTTGCCTGTCAACTTCCTCACGCATGTTGGCCGGGTAAGGGTAGCTTTTCGTGTAAATTGGCTCTTGCGTGCTAGTTTTAATTTCGGCTCGAACTTTCGTATTCACAACTGAACTTCCGTCGAGTGGCCCAAATAAATCATTATATTTTTCTAATAATGACTGAAGATCGTTTTCGGTCTTTTTTGATATGTCTAAACTGGGAATCTTTATCGTGTTTACTTCTAGCGCTAACTTTTGTTTCAGGGGTATAACTATATCGGGTTTGAGTATCAGGAGATTGAGATCCCTGTCGAGAACGGCTTTAACCTCGCGAAGCGTATCATCACCTATTATCCCGTCAAAGGACTCAAGGCCTGGGAGTACAAAAAACGTGGTCTCTACACTTCGATCAACAAAATCAAAAAGTTTTCCGGAAACTTTTTCGTTCATTTTTATCTTTCCTGCAGCCGAATTCACCGCGAAGGGGTTCTCAACTGGAATAGGATTTTCTGCTACGGAGGGACTGATGTAATTTTTATTAGCTCCAGTGTCGACAAGGAATTTTAATCTGCAATTTTCATTTGTACGGTATTCTAGATATGGTACGCCTGAAACGAGGCTCCTGTTGTAAAATTTACCTCGTCTGAACAAGGTCATTCTGAGAGTCTTCCTGGGCCTCGCCGGCTTCATTCGCTACTAGTTCTGTGTGTGCAGGCGATTCTCCCGTGCCCTCTTCTGCCGGGACCGTATAGAACATTTTCTGGATTTCATAGGGGTATTCAAAGATGACCCCCTTCTTTTAAAATTTTGGAAGTTTTGCGGCCTATTCATATAGTTAACATTTTTACTTTGCGTTGATTGATCAACGTCCATTTTTTCACTGAGTTTTGGAGCTGTTGGCCTAGGTGGAGGATAACTATTAAATCTATTATCAAAAGATCTTCTGGGTGCATTTTGTGGGAAACTATTAGAAGAGAATCTTCTTGGTGGTGGATTCTGTCTGGTTTCGGTTCTGCTCATTTGGTTAACCGGAATTGTTATTGAATTGGGAATCCCTAAGGGGTGTGGGTAACGCCTTACATTCAGATTTTGGATGTCGAGGCAAGAGGTATATGCTTTGGGCAGCGTTTGTGGTCTCTGGATTGAAAAAAGGCGTGCAAGATCGCCATCCAACCCGCGGACAAATACGTCCAGTGCCCTGTTCCTATAGGCTTCGACTTACGCATTTACCGTTTCTTGTGAGTACGATTCTGTTTTCACTTTATTGATTATGAGGGAAAGCTGATGGTTCACTAAAGCATAAAAAGCGTCTAACCTTTGCCCTTTCTGCGTTAACTGCCCTAGCTGATACTCTAACGTTCGAATGTCGCGCTTGTCCGCGTAGTGCAAAAAGAGGCATTTTTTAATAGTTGGCCAATCATCGTCGAAGATGTTGTAAGAAACAAGGGCAGCATCTGCACCACCCCTTATTTTTCCTCTCACGCTCTGCAAAATAGCTCTGTAGATCGGTTTTGATCTCACGATTTCATAGTCATTCAAAATTGCCTCGACGTTATGAACCCACGAGATGTACTGGGCTGGATTTCCTTCGAACGCGCGAAGCTCCTTAACGCAATCAGGGAGCTTAGAAATTTCTTTCAGCTCTTCCTCAGTCTGAGGAGGTCTAGGAGCTGCTATCACGACGCCGGCATCGACAATCGGAGGTGCTGGACGTTCTACATTTTCTAAAGCACCTATTCTCCTTTCGGAGCTTCTGACTTGTTCTATTGGTGCGTTAACCGCGCCTGTCAACTGTGTCACTGATCTTTGAGGCTCCTCCATGATATGACTTGCCGAGATATAAAATGCAAATATACAAAAATATAAAATATAAGTTCTGCGAATACTCACAGGATAAGAATTTTCATCTAGCAGCTTCCTTATTCTATTTGCGTCGGTTGCTCACTGTCACAATGGCGGTCCTCAACAACAGTTCAATGGCCTTTTCACTTCCACACCGCCTTTGACAACAAAAATTGCTATTTCCTTCTAGGAATAGAAAAAAGGCTTTTTGGCACCAAACCTTTGAACCTTATATTAAATTCACTTTCTTGCAGCACAGATTATTCGCTTGAATGCGATTTTTATTCTTATTTTTTCCTTCACGTTCGTTTAAATATTTTTTTAAATTTTTTATTATTATTTTTTCTCTTCTTTTTTTTTTTTTGATTCGCTTAAATGCGATTTTTATTCTTATTTTTTGTTTTACATTCGTTTTAAAAACTTTTTCTATTTAAAAAAAAAATTTTTTTTTATTTTTTTATTTATTTCTAAAAATGTTTTTTTTTTTTTTTTTTTTTTTTGCGGAGTCCTTTCCAGGAGCTTTTACGGGATTCGCGACCAGCAAAAATAGTAAAAATATTTTAAGGATGTTTATGTTGCTGGTCCCTGCTCGGGCGCCAGTTAAAGGATCTACTAAGAATCCTTATAAAAAAATATTTTCAGCGGACCCAACTAGTCCGCTTCCACTAAAAGAATTCAACAACAATTTAATAAACGTTATAATTTATTCGATCGATATCGACGGCTCCTGGAATTAGACTGCTTAACATGTAAAGTCAAACTTAACAGCTAACTTAACCTAATGTTGCTGCGTCGGCGTTTCCCACGGCTCCCGGATGCGCGTGCAAGTAATCAAACGCAGGCTCAGCAATCACGTTGTGCATGCACTTGAGTTTTAGGAAGGTGCAACGTGATCGAATCGGTTGTGCACTAGCGGTGAATGACCGAATTGGAATTGATTGTGAAATAGCGAAGAATATCAAAAAGAAGTTGGCGAGAATGGTTGCGTAACACCATAGCCAAGTGCTTAACTTTATATATATATATATATTATATATATATATATAATTATATTAGGGCGGGTCGATTTATTTTTCGACAATTTCCCTATGATTTCCGTTTTCTATGGGTTATTTCAAGAAAATTTGCCCAAGGAACCATACCTCTATCGTTAAAATCGAGTCCCCTGATTTTTGATTGAAGATTTTATTCCCAAATTGACGTTTGTTTGAAATTTTACCTACACGTTCACATCCATAACTCAAAAACTATCGATCAGATCTAATCGCCACTAGGCGCGTTGGAAAGGTGAGCTCATTCTGATCAATTTACAACCAAAAAATTCAAAACGAAGAGTTTAAGCCCAAATTTATCGAATTTGGTTGATTATTTGAATTGTAAATTGAATGAAATAGTGGATTGAGCCTAAAATATGGCCATGAAAGTAATATTCTTGGACGAAATCATGAAAAAGATGGAAAAATAGTCCAAAATTTTGACAAAAATGCCCGTAACTTTTGAACCGTTGGACCAATGTTGGAGATTTTTGGTGCATTCTTTTGAGGTCTGAGAACAAGAAAAAGTCGCTGGGGGCCAGATCTGGAGAATACGGTGGGTGGGGAAGCAATTCGAAGCCTAATTCATGAATTTTTGCCATCGTTCTCAATGACTTGTGACACGGTGCGTTATCTTGGTGGAACACCACTTTTTTCTTCTTCATATGGGGCCGTTTTGCCGCGATTTCGACCTTCAAACGCTCCAATAACGACATATAATAGTCACTGTTGATGGTTTTTCCCTTCTCAAGATAATCGATAAAATTTATTCCATGCCCATCCCAAAAAACAGAGGCCATTACATTGCCAGCGGACTTTTGAGTCTTTCCACGCTTCGGAGACGGTTCACCGATCGCTGTCCACTCAGCCGACTGTTGATTGGACTCAGGAGTGTAGTGTTAGAGCCATGTTTCATCCATT
>JAIPUU010001205.1:0-13765 GCA_020466095.1 Chlorops oryzae
TTGTGCATTTGTACGGGACAAAAGTTTCATTTCCTGTCGAATGCTCCTCCAATTTATTAAAAATTGTTAGCTTTTGTGGTGTTGTGGCTTGACACTTTAATTATTCTTATGGTCCTGTGGTTAGCTTTGATACAAATCTTAAAATCAAAATTAAGGCTTATATTGAGTTCAAGTTTTTAAGGATAAGCAACAGAAAAGCAAAATTTTTCTTATCTTGTAAAGTAATATCATTCGTCTTTCCTAAAGCCCTTAAAATTCCAATTCAACTTGTTTTCGTTGGCATATGAGCGTTTATGCTCTTGAGATCTTTTATTTATTCATTTTGTTTTATTTTTTTCGCTACAGCTTTTTGTTGTTATGCCTTTAGGCATAGAAATTCCATTTTTGCAACATTTTTTTGCTTTCATTTGCAAATGTGCAGTCGTTTGTGGAAAAAAGAAAAAGAAAGAAAACTACTGTAGACTCTCTTTTCCGTCTAGGGTTTGATTTTTATTGTTTACAAATTATTATTAGTTTACAAAAGAATAAAAAAAACTTTCACGACTGAAGGTGAGCTCAGCTCGACGTCTGCTATGCGATGAATTTTTATTCGAGCTGGGGTTGCCATCAACGCTATTTAGAACCTTGCCACTTCGTAGGGTTTTTTTGTGGATTATTTTTAGCATTTCCCACATTCGGCCCTCCTGACATGCCATTCGACTCGAATGAATCTGACCACGGCTTCATATATTCGATAACGGTTGATGTCTTAAAAGGACCCTCAACATTTCCAATCTTCTCGACCTCATATCTCCCGTAGTTTTTAATCTCAATTACTCGATACGGTCCTAGATATTTACTTTTCAATTTAAGACCAGGCCCATACTGAGTTCTTTTAATGGCTACAATATCGTTTATCTTGTACTGTCTTTCTGCTTTTCTCTTTGAATCGAAATTCCTCTTATTTTCTTCTTGAATTAATTTTATGTTTTCCTTTGCCTCACCTCGAAGTTGCTCGCGGACATCATCTAATTCCTTGATAAGACTTTGAGTGACTAACTCTCTCAACCTTGGATCTTCTGGCACCCGCATATCTAGACCTGTCAAAATCCTGAATGGTGCAACCTTAGTACTCCTTGGCTCAATGTTATTGATAGCCTGCTGGACTTTACCTAAGTGCTTGTACCAAACGTTTGGACTTTCATGACTTAATTTAGATAACATCGGTACGACCAACTTATGCATGCGTTCTGCTTGACCGTTACCACGAGGCACGCCTGTAGCGATCAATAGGTGCTGTATGTTTCCCTTTTCACAGTATTCGCGGAACAAATTTGATGTAAACGCGGTACCTTTATCCGATATAATTCTCTGAGGATTTCCAAAATTGACAGCCTGCCTCTCTAAGCAATTTATAACTTCCTCAGTGCCAGTGCTGCGAGTAGGGTACAACCATACATATTTAGAAAAACTGTCAACAATAACTAAGACGTGATTATATCGTTTCTTCGTATTTTCCATCGGACCGACGTGGTCGATGTGGTAAGTTACCAATGGTTTGTCCCCTTTGTCAATCGGTTGCAAAAACCCTTCGAGCTTTCCGGCTTTCGAATTCATTATAATACATTCGATACAACTACCAACCACTTGAGCAACTTTTCCCTTTAACTTTGGAATAAAGTACGACCTCTCGACCAATTCCTGACTTTTTTGTGCGGAAAAATGGCCTTGCTTGTGTGCAATCTGAATGATTTCATTTTCCATGGAAGCCGGCACTACAATCAACTCACGATTTGGATCCTTGAATAAAATCTGATTTTCTATATAGAAGTCCTCGTATCCTTTTTCTTCGACTAATTTACGCAAAACCTTCACCCAATCGTCTGATAGCTGAGCTTGTTTCAACCGGTGTGCAACACTTTCAGTCAACATATAACATGACACTCGACTGAGTGCATCAACATGCCTCATTTTCGACCCTGAACGATGCTCTATAGAGAAATCGAAATCCTGTAAATACATAGCCCAACGCGCTACTCTCAATGGAACTTCTTTCTTTTTAATCGTCATAGCGAAGGCGTTATAGTCTGTAACAATTTTAAACTTTATGCCTAACACATAGACACGCCACTTGGTTAATGCTTCGATTATAGCTAATACTTCGAGATCATAGGCTGGATATTTTTCTTCGCAGGGCTTAGTCTTTCGGCTCATATACTGAACTGGATGGAGTAGATTGTCCTCCGGATCTCTCTGTAACAGAACAGCTCCATATCCGTGTTTCGAGGCATCTGTGTGAATTTCCGTCTCTAATCCAGGATTATACAATCGCAAAACTGGCCTGCTGATCAATGCTGTCTTCAGCTGCTCGAACGCTATCTTCTGATTTTCCTTAAACTCAAATTTAGAATCTTTCCTCAAAAGGTCTGACAATGGTCTGGCTAAAATGGCATAACCTTCTACGAATTTACGAAAATAGGACGTTAACCCAAGGAATCTTTGAACGGCCTTTTTATCTTGAGGAATGGGATAATTTTCCACTGCATGAATTTTCTCATTACTTGGACTGATAGTGCGATTTTCAATTATATATCCCAAAAACTCAACTCGTTCCATTAATAATTGACACTTATTCCAATTTATACGTAAGCCATTCTTTGAAGATACTTTTAAGACCCTATCCAACTTTTGCAAACCCTCTTCGGCGTCTTTACTATGAATAATCAAGTCGTCCATGTAAACAACTACGTCTTTATTCTGTATCAAGTTACGCATTACTGCCATAATGAATCGCGTGAAAATTGCGGGAGAGTTTTGATATTCCAAAAGGAACGTACAAAAATTCGTATTGCCCCCTCTGCGAAACAAAAGACGTATATTTTTGCGAGCTTTCCTCTACTGGTACATGAAAGAAACCGTTAGTTAAATCTAGTGTACTATAAATTTTAGCATCTTGGAGCTCTTCTAAAACACTGTCCATATGAGCCATTGGAAAATTATCACGTATTATTTTCTCGTTCAACTTTCTATAGTCGCAGCATAATCGTTTTTTTCCATTCTTTTTAGCAACTAAAACTATAGGAGATGCGTATTCAGAAGTACTCGGCTTAATTATTTTCTCTTCTAACCATTCCTCAACTTGATTGTCAACTATCTTTTGCTCGCACGGAGCTAACCGTCTGGGACGTTGGAACACCGGAATATCGTCTGACAACAAAATTTTCATCTTGACTGGAGCATCTACATTTCTTTCGGGCTTATAATTCGCTACCATTTGTTCCACTTTAAAGGCATGCTCTTTGCTCAGGTGCGACAAATCAATGTCAAAGACTTTCTCACTGCTTTCCTCGCTCAACATGCATAAATTAATAAATTCGTTTCGCAATTCACAACAAGTCTCTTCTTTTGTCAAAACACAACTCTCTCGGTTTTCTGTCTTTTTTCCTGGCTCATGTCGCAGAAACCGTGTGCCATCTTTCGTCACATTCATGTCGATGTTCTCTAAAACTGTCCTGCCAAGAATTGCTTCAAAAGCTACGTCTTCATCTGGAATGACATGAAATTCGATTTGCATATCAATATCATCGATCTTAACGGGAATGCTGAAACTGCCAAAAGTCAAAATTTTACTTTCGCCAATACCTGTTAAACATTTTCCGTGGCCAGTTATTTTAACATCTCCGAGTTTAAAAAAAATGCTTCTGCGGATCAAACATAAGTCGGATCCTGTATCTACTAGACCCTTGAAAGCAACTAACGGATGCACAATGAGTTTCAACTCCAAACCAGTAGGAGTGAATTTACTAGATGAGCTTACCGGCATCTTTCCGTCTTGAACTACCCACGTATTTGGACTTCTTTCCGATTTTACCTGTACCTCAACTTTGCAATTCGCCGCCCGATGCCCTGGCTGATCACATCGATAACATTTAAAATCGTTTTTTGTTTTGCAATCCTTCTTTAAATGCCCCTCCTCGCCGCATTTAAAACATTTTTTAGAATTTTCGCCTGACGAATCTCGAGCTGGGGGAAACCCTTTACCGCCCTGTGACACTTGTCTATTTACTGGCCTATGCAGATCACAAGACTTCCTGTATACTTCAATTTGAAATTTTAGCTCTTTAATATTTTTCGCCTGGAAAAACATAGCTTTATTTGCCTTTGTGTCGTATATTCCGTCTACAAAATACTCAATTAGACTCATGTCATCTAAGTTAATAGGCTTAGCAATTTCCATCAAAGCATACAAAAACTCATGCAAACTTTCACCTTTCTTTTGATGACGCTTACGCAATTTGGAATGTATTTCTGCCGATGACACCTTAACTCTAAATTCTTCTACCAACGCGTCTTTAAGAGTATCCCAATTGCGAATATTTCTCATGCTACGCACGTAGGACCTTGCAGCTCCTATAAGCAATTGCTTTGCATAAACAAATAATTGTAAATTATTCCACTGTACGGTAGCAGCACATTCTTCTATCTCACATATCCACTGACCAATGTCAGGAGCATTAGAACCCGAAAATGTTGAGACACTTCCCTCGACATCCTTAAGCGTAAACAATGATCTAGATTCTACATTCGAAGGTTGAACTTCGGGTGCCGTCGTAATCGAAACTTCATCGTCATCTGATTCGTGATCATCGTCATCTTGAAACCCATAATGCGAAAGCAACCTATTCTGTAAATCGCGTTTTTGACCATTTGTTTGCAACCCAAGCTCGGTAAGTTTTTGTCGTAAATCTACGACTCGCAGTGTCATGATCTCACCAACCTCCATGATTACACTTTTTTTTTTCAATACTACAGAACTTAGTCTAGTTTAATAAAAGGTAAATTAATATAGGTAAAATATTTTCGAAGTATACGTATAGGCTTACAAATTTAAAAATCGATTGCAGATGTCGCACTAACTCCAAGTCTCTTTATTTCATTTAAGACACGAACCTGCTGATTGGTTTCAATGCTTTTCCAACTGTTACCTTATAATCTGCTGTTCCCTCGTTTTCAGCTGATCTTCTCTTCAATGACTTCACACTTGCCTGTAGTTACTGTCAAACGATAGTGATGCCAATTCCAACCGTTTTGCCACTATTTTTGAAGTTGTCAAATCGCAGTGCTGTCAGCTGAGCTATCCAGTTTCGCTTTCCAGAGTTTATGTCAGCTGTCTCGAGTGACTGACTTGCCTGTAGTTACTGTCAAACGATAGTGATGCCAATTCCAACCGTTTTGCCACTATTTTTTAAGTTGTCAAATCGCAGTGCTACCAACTGAGCTATGTAATTTTCGCTTTTGAGAGTATTGCTGTCCTTTTCATTCCAAACGATACGATAGTCTTTGCACTCTCACCTCCTAGGTTTTCTCCAAAGTCTCCAATAAAACGACGCCTTGTTGAGAACGCTTCCTAGAACTTGATGCTACTCTCCAACTCGTAATGCAAATATCTGCTACTCGCCTGCCTTTCAGATTTCCCAATCTCGTCTTAAATTGCACGACGCTTGCCACTGACTTAAAATCGTTTTCTCGACGCCGAGCACAAAACGTACAAGCTCCTTGTTCACGCTTTTGCTTCCGCACACGCCGCCTCCAGTATACGATTTCAGCCTTTTCGCTATCTTTGCTAGCCGATCCTGCTAGAGTTCTCGCTTGTTCTGGACTTATCCCGGCCGAGCTCCCACTTGTAGACTCTATTTTCCGTCTAGGGTATGATTTTTATTGTTTACAAATTATTATTAGTTTACAAAAGAATAAAATAAAACTTTCACGACTGAAGGTGAGCTCAGCTCGACGTCTGCTATGCGAATGAATTTTTATTCGAGCTGGGGTTGCCATCAATCGCTATTTAGAACCTTGCCACTTCGTAGGGTTTTTGGTGGATTATTTTTAGCATTTCCCACACTACTTTTTTGTCAACGTGAACTAAAAAAAAAATAGAAATTTTATTTTTCCATGTCGTTATATTTTTGTATTGCAAAATTTTTAAACATTTCTTATGTTAGTCCAGTATGAAAGTTTCATCAATAATTTGCGAGTTTAAGAGCTAAAATTTCGAGGCAAAAGAACCTCAGAGTCGCAAGTTTTTGTTATTTTTAAGGCACACAACTCCGGTGAGTAAATAGTGTTTCAAATTCGTTCCTTGATGCATTTAAGCTTCTTTTCCTTCTTTAAAGACAGAAAAAATTCGGTCAAAAATTTTTCTAAAAAATTAATTGAGCAAAGTTAAGGGGACCTTCTGGTCTAGAATTTTTGGAAAATTGATTTTTTTTATATATTTTGGAAGAATAGACTTTTAAGAATATGCTGGCAAAGTTTCGTGAAGATATTGACAATATTTTCTTTGCTACAGCCGTTTTAGTAGGTAGAGACAGCACGCAGCGCGCTTGATCAAAGCAACTTTGAACGTGTTTATCTCAAAACTACTTTTTTGACCTGGTGTGAATAAAAAAAAAAACCATCGAACCGATTTGTCTGGAATTTTTTATAAGTTATTCATAACATCAATGGCTATGGCCCGAACTAGAATCGAATTTTTATTTCAAGAACTTCATATTTTTTTCTCAAAATAATGGTCAAAAAAAGGGGAGTTTTTTGATGGTTGAAATAAAAAATTGCACCATTTTGTCAATTAAAAAAAAATTTTTTTTATTCTAGTTCCTGCCATAGCCGCATTCATTCTGATTAATAACAATTTATTTGTAATGAAGATTCCTTCTATATTACAACACACATATTGTTTTTTTTTTTTTCGATTACCAGAAAATCTTTCACACCACGGAGGTGCTTTTTCAAAGAGGGTCCACTTCAACGCCATTTTTAAAATACCAAAAAAAAAAAAATTACAGCAACATTCTTATTTTTTGTCAATAAAGTATAATAAGCCTGCATACTTAGAAAATCGTTTTTTATTTGGCTTAATACCAAAAAAAAATCATGAAAATACCCTAAATTTTCGTGCTCTAGACCAGAAGGTCCCCTTAAGATAATAGACATAAATAATTAGTAGAGAATTCACATTCAAGGTCCCTTATTTGCAGGCACAAACAGAATATTATAATTTCAATCATTTTGAAAAGTTATTGGATTTGGTCTCCGACTTTTTTCCCACCAAATTTTGAAACCACGAAGGGAAACAATGTTTCAAGAATTTGATTTTCTTTGCTACTCAAATTAATACGGAAGCCACAGTTCAAAATACACATTCGATTAAATGAGTTTGAGAGTTTTGAGAAGGCACTAAAACTATATGTATTGCCGGCTCGGTCCCTAAGAGGGACTTAAAAGCCTTTGTTAAAATATTAATTAAGATAAAAAAGCAAAATAAATGACGGCTGATTGGTTATAAAACACGGAATGAAAGAAATTTTATTTTAATTTACACAGAAAAGTATTTCAAAAAAGAGAAAAAAATTTTTTTAAATTTTTTTCACTGTATTCCCGTTTTTGCACCACTTTCATTTGTAAAAACTGTCTCTGAGTATTTCATATTTCACTAAAGTAATTTGCTCAAAATCAAAAGAAAGCTTCTTGAGACATTTGAACCATCGCCTCGAATAACGTTGTAAGCGACAAATTTCACATTTTTGGAAATTTGTCATGCCGGACAGTACGAACAAAGTCATTTCACTTCATTAATGTTCTGAAATGTTGAGAAATGTCCAAGAGTTGACCAAATAAAAATACTTTTTTGATACCTCAAAGGCCTAAAGAGTTATTCACAGTGAAAGTCCGAAAAATAGGTTCAAAAACTTTGTCGCTTACAACGTTATTCGAGGCGATGATTCATTTATAAAAACGTATGTGCACCTAGATGATTTCCTAAATATTCTCCGATACATATTTTTTTGGTTATTATTTTTGAAGCTTCTCGAGTCCTCGTACTGTAAGCCCCTCATAATAGAGCTCTGAGTCAATATCTAAGATCTGCCACTTCATTTATTGCACACACCCAATAATTACCCAACTTTGATATCTTCACAATAACCATTCGAACAGAATTTCACAAAGTACAGTTTGTACTTGTCGCATGAGTTCAACGATTTCAGATGAATACCTTTTACATTATATCCTTTTGAATGCTTCATTCGTAAAATGAGAACCGTTCGAAACTAATCTTCCATCGGTCTCATGTGTCACGTAAATGAAATATTTGCTGGGAAAGCTCTGCGAATTAAACACTATGAATATTCAATTCAATTCCGTTCAGACCCGTGCGCAGGAATCACTCATGGGGGAGATTTTAGCTCAAGTATGTATGTTATCGTTTCGTTACGCTGTGTAACTTATCGAATTCTAAGAGGCCCAAATCTGTTTGTTAAACTTTTTTTTACAAGAAATGTTGGAAACATGAATATACTAGCTATGCCTTGAAAGGAAAACTAAAATGAGATCTCATCGTACGGCCAAGACCAAGGCGATGATCAAAATGTCCTTTAGAGAAGAAGGCACTTATCGATAAGCCGTAGTCTTGTCTCGCAATGAAGAAAAATAAATGAGAAAATTCAAAAACATGATTTTCTGGAACATACTATTTTATTAAAATAAAGTAGATTATTTTTATTTGGAAACTTCACACAAAAATATTTACACAATGACGTGCTATAACATGAATGATTATTTCAACATTATTTTTATTTAAATTTATGAATTTATCTAGACAATTCATTTATCTTAATACGAAAGCACTTATTTCTAAAAGAACAAAAATTCGAAGCTAATGCCGGCCTAACATGGCCGCCAACCGTAAAGTTGCCCCATTAGAACGGGTTTCTACGGAAATTCCCTTCAAAATCCTTTAAGATGAACAAAAGTTGCAACCGCCAGTTCGTTGGCAAATGTCATTGTTCTTGCGTTTCATATTTCTGGCAGTCATCATTTTACGATTGGCATTAGTTGTGGGGCCGGCATAATACTTATAAACGGAAATTTCAAGATTTCAAATTAAAAGTTAAAGTGTAGAAAGGAGATAAGCCTGCATTGTTTTCCAAACCAATTTCAAAATGGTTTAGTAAATTTAAGTGTGCAGAATACTTTCTTAAAAAATAACACTAGTTTACCGCATATTTTCTGAGAAACTCAAAAATAATTACAATGTGCAAGCTTCTGTAATCAAATCAAAATTCGATTACTTTACATAATACCCTTGGATGTCTTTAAGAGTTGAACGAGCAGACTCAACAAAATCAATATACGAGTAATATAAAATTTTCCAGGAATTGCCTTTATTTATTCATAAACATTTACACTTAATTCGATTTATAGACATTAAAAATTAATTTCTTTGAGATCAACAACACAGAAGAGAGAGAAACATTAGCATGGATATGCTTTGAATAAATATTTAGAGCTAACTTATCTTATTGAAGGAAACCCACATAGACTATGTCCTATCTAAACATTACCATGATTTTTGCTTACAAATAATGAATCAAATTCTCATAAATAGTTTCCCTGCCTATCACACTTAAAATATTTTTTGAAAATCACAACAAGAATTTGATAGTTTTTTTTTCCTGGACTAGCCGCATTCAATTTGAAATCGCGGTGTGCACATCAATCTTAATCCGAAATTCATAAAAAGCATTCAATCAAAATATTTTTCTACACACAAATTAAAAAAAAAATACTGCATAGTTGCCAGAAAGGAATCTCAGAGTATTATGTATGTAAGTATGTATTTATTTGAAAATTCGTTCATCGAAAAATTCGATTTTATGAAACGCAAGCGAAAGCAATTACAGCCAAATCTTGGTATCCGATGATGATGATGATGATGATGACGCTGCTGCTGCTGCTGCTGCTGCTGCTGCTGCTGTTGTGCTGCTGCTGCTTTTGCTGCTGTAACGTCTCCTCCCGAACTCGATGGCGAGAATGTCGTTTGTGGCGTTGATAGTTCTCGATGGAATTCGTCGTTGGTACCATTAGTTGAGATATTTGTCTGTTGGCTGTTATTAGTCGTAAGCAATTTTAGTGCAACCATTCATTGGGTAGCCACATTGCTGCCGTTGTTCAAGGATCAGCTACTATTCTGATAAGAATTTGGTCGTCAGGACACTTGTTTGCCATTTCCTTTTGCATCCACGTTCGCAGATGAATTGAATGTATTGGATGTTGTTGTTTTCATGACATTCGTCGCTGTAGTCTGATCAATTCGGTTCTCACTATTGTAGTTTCCTGTCATCGGCACTCCCAGAGATGTGGTTGTCGTACCAGACAGTGGCATTTTTCGTTGTCGTGATTGCCACATTTGGTTGCGTGTCTCCAGTTTAATAATACCTTGCTCCTCTTACGACTATCCATGGATGAATTCAGTTCAGTGTTCATCATATTTAGGTTACTATGTTGGTGATATGAGTGCGAATTGTTGACGGCGTTGCTACTGCCGATTGGCGCAGAATAACGTGCAGCATCGCGCTGCAAAAGGATTGAGTTACGAACAACGCCTGGAATCAAATGAAATGGAAAGCTTCTGTGAACGATGGTTCAATATGAAATGTATTCCGAGATAGTAAAAATTTTCCTGAAAATGATTTATTGAAAGTTTATTGTCAAAACAGAGTTATGGCCCATGAACAGTTACGACGTTTTTTTAGTTCCTTTTGTTTCATGGAGCAGTTAGATTCAAAGTAAAACTATAAAGTTCTTTTTTTAAACCAAAACATATGACAGTTCATTTGTTTCACTGATTGTCTGCTGCTATCTTTTGATCTTATACTTTAGCACTGATTTAAAAAGTGGTCGGAAATCTGTTTTAAATTAATATAGCTTACCACAATGTGAAATACGGCCGACCTTTCGGGGATCCAGGACTAGTGTAGAGAAATGATCTTTGAGTGTCTGAAAACGAAATGAAATATTTCCAAAGAAGGAGGAATTTAAGCTTTTCATAAAAATTTTGCTACATGAAATATGTAAAAAAAATTGTATTTGCTGCACTTACCATTCCGTTTGATGCGGTTATGATCCGGCGAACCAGAGCAAGAGTAACGAGATGTCAATGATCACGTCGATTCAATGTTTCAGCACCTAAATGTACGAAGGGGCACCATCGAAAAAACAATTTGAAGCCAAACGAAATCTGCAAGCAACGAGGAGCATCGTGAAATTTTATTAAAATGTGACAAGCGATAACGTCATTTTGAAGCAATGCAAAATCGTAATTTTATTTCACGGTTATCCAAGCAAAATGTTTACACACATGGAAGCGGATGTTGCTCCTGCCTTGCACGTTCTTACGTACGTATGTGTATGTACAAAAGAATATAAGTAGGTTGGGGAAGAGATTTATCATTTATGTCGTCATTTTCGCTGTCCTTGTTCTCAGAAATTTTAGAAGCTCAGAACGGAAACGTTGACTATTCAATGTCAAATACACTTTTTTATATGACACTTATGGCATTTCCGGTTGTGGGAAATTTATTCGACTATAGAAAGGGATATTAGAGTAGGTATGGCAATGCTTTCACTTACCTCGAATTCATCCAACAGTAAATAATCGGATTGTACATAGAATTGCTCATGGCGAGCCAGTATATGAGAAGGAAGACCTCCTGTATAAGGCAGCTCCGTGATTGCCGGATAACATGAAGTCACAATGAAGTAGAGATGAAATGGCAACCAGCAAAAGGCAAAAATCAGGACAACGACAATCATCATTTTGACCACCTGCAAGTCAATAATATATCATTTCACTTAGTTGCGGCCATTCTAACGTAATCAGCAATAAGAAGGAGTCTTCATTTTCCCTGATTTATTGTGCTGAAATAGCATTTCAGCTTTTCAGTTTATTATTTTATTATTTACTTGAGGAGAACTAGAAACGTTGAACGTACTTTTCTTCATCATACCTTTGATCTTTTATTTAGTTTTATTAATAATTTTGACCTTAACAGCAGTTACGAGTTAAAAGCTATTTGCTTGAATGTGTTCTTAACTTTAAAACAATTATGGGCGTTTTAGTTACTCAAGCGTGACGATAAGATATGCCACGAAGTCCATTTCCATGATTAGCTTTTCCCACGTGTTTGCACCTATAATCCACACCTTTGCAGTTGAACTAGTTTGGTGTTATATTGTGTGTAAGTTGCATAAAATCAAATAAAGAGACGAAACGGACAGGGCGACAGATCAACTAAGTAGCAGACAGGCGAAAATGGGTAAATCAAATTTTGTGGAAAGTGTTTTTCCAATCAAAAATTATAAATTATGTCTTTCAACACGTGATCAAATAAAAATGTTTCATAGCTTATCATTAGTTATTCTTAAGTTATATACATATATATATATTTGCTCTGTTACTTAGCACGCTTTGCCATTTAACCCTCTTTATATCTTATGCGTCGCGTGAGCAGTTTCCCATTAATCGCCGTTGAAAATCTGAATAATAAAAGAGCATGTCAAACTTACGCGTCGTTTGCTTCGCACGTTCTCCAACTTGCCGTGGTGTGTATTCACCAATGGCTTTTGAGCCCCATAATTCGAAGCCCACGGGAGTAGGTAACTGTCATTGATATAAATCGGCAGAAAGTAGGTAAGAAGCATGAAGAGTATGTTGTAGCTGCAAGCAAAGGAAAATTACATATTAATATATAACGTAATGCATACCAGGGAGAAGAAATGTGCGGTAATGACTTCTATTCATATTTGATTTTGATGTACTTACTAATAACAATGTGATAGCTTTTTTCAAAAACTGAAAAGGACAAGACCGATTTTAACGGTTTCCCCCCTTTTTCGGGCACGAGGAATCCAACTGCATTTAAAACTCAAAAATCATACATATTTTTTTGTTAGTATTTTAAATATTCCGAAGCATACTTCAGGGATTTTTCATAAAAAATATATAAAAACAAGTAAAGAAGTTTACATCGGCAAAGCCGATTGCACACATACCTTTTCCTCAGCCTAAAAATGTTAAAACATTACCTTAACGAATTTCCTGCCGTTTTCGTTGTCCTAGCTTGGATATCTATTTTACCTTATCTGTACTTCGATTTAGCTTCTAAAACTCGAGATTATTATTAAGCAAAAAAATTTCGCGAATGGTGGTCATGGTCAAAATTTAACCGTTAGAGGACAATATGTCTAGCTGCGAAATACTCAATTCAAAATAGTTAAAATCAATTTTTTGCGAATTTCGCGAACGGTGGTCTTGATAAATTTTTTAACCCTTAGAGGACATTTTGTTTAGCTGCGAAATACTCAATTCAAAATAGTGAAAATCAATTTTTTGCGAATTTTGCGAATGGTGGTCTTGATAAATTTTTAACCCTTAGAGGACATTTTGTTTAGCTGCGAAAAACTCATTCAAAATAGTGAAAATCAAATTTTTGCGAATTTCGCGAATGGTGATCATGGTCAAATTTTAACCTTAAGTGACGACTATATTTGGCGGAAAATACACAATCGGAAGAAGCAAAAAACAAAAATCATTTTTGTATACAGATATGAGAATAAGAGAAAAAGTGTTTTTTTCTTTATGTAGGATGATACCATAGTTAAGCGATGTCGCAATTTTTTTTCAGCGAAAGCTTAAGTCTACATAGTAGCTATACACACCCAAATTTCAATAAGCTGGGATGTAATAGTAAAAAAGTTATCCAGGAAAAACCTTAAAAATCGTGATTTTTGAAACTTCTGAACCACTTCCCACGACCCAAGGAGGGACTACGAAAACAATTTTTACAGTTTTTCGGACATTTACCTGGTTCAAGTCCATGCAAATTTTAATATGATATCTTTCATGGCTTAGGAGAAATTACGAAAAACTAAAGTGTGACCGACAGAC
>JAIPUU010000338.1:0-13178 GCA_020466095.1 Chlorops oryzae
CAAATTGAACGTAATTAAATATTTTACGCTAACGGTTTTTAGACAAAAAATACATTCAATTTTATTAAATATTCGAAAAATTAAACTATATATATTTTATTATAAAAACATAAAATTTTATCTTTAAAGAACAGAACTCATGACCGATATATCGTTTCATGCTTAAGGCGCATAGAGTTCGGATAGACCTAAACAAATTTCTCGATTTACCCATATAATTGAGACTCACACCCTACTCACCTATGGTGCACCTCAAAAAGACCACAACTAGTCCCCACATAATTTACTCTTACATGCATTCAACTCACCTCTTTAACATGGGGCCTACATTAGAAAGAGAGTAGTGCATGTAAGACTCACCCATGGTGAGACGTTTTGGGTGAGTTGGAGGTCAATCGACGATTTTGTTATTTTATGGAAAAAAAATTTTAATTTTTGTTTTATTTTTTTTTTCTTCTTTTCATTTTGTTTATTTTTTAAATCTTTTTGTTTAAACTTTAAACATAGTTATGTTTTTTTAATTTTCTCGTCTCGAACGAACCTCGAACCGCTGATCTCTGGGTTGGTAAGTCTGCGTCTTAACCATTACGCTAAGCAAGGAAATTCAATATGTTGATCAAAATGCTGACTTGAGATTTTAGGTGCTCAAGTTTTTGTGAAATTAAATAGAATATTTCATAGCAAAAAATTTTCAATTGAAAAATAAATACTTTTAACAAAAATTTAAATATGAAAAAATACTAACATATTAAAGAAAAAATTTTTTATATTTCAAAATTAACTAATAAAAAAAATTAATTAAAATATGAACATTCAAAAAACCTTAGGCAATAGAGAAGAAAAAAAAAATGCAAAACCGAGCCAGGGATCGAACCTCGATCTACGTGGTTGCTGAGCGAGAGTCTTACCCTTTACGCTAATCAACTCTTGACGGTACGTTGATCAGAATGCGAACTTAAAGCAGACAACAACAAGCGGACAGAAAGAGTACACAAAAAAATGAACTCACCGCCCCTCGATCTCTTACGGAACAGTCAGCGGTGAGACCTATAGAGGTCGACCTTAGGTTAGACGTGCTCCATAGTTTTTATGGTCTAGTTGCTAACAGTCTCACCTAAGGTGGGTCCTATTTTGCAAACTGACCGCTCTTTTACTACAGGGGTGTTATTCCGGTTTGTGTCCAAAGGCTTGCGAAAGTAATTCGTCAACGCAGGCGTGCATAAAGTCAGCAATAGCGCAACCGAAGAGGAGCCCCCGAAATAAACATAAATAAACATCTCTAAAAAGTTGGTATATAGGAATAAGTTTTGAAAAATTTTACTTTTATTGAATAATTAAAAAGGCTACCTCATATTTTGTATTGAAATCAAACTCAAGTAAATATGTATTATATGACTTTCATAAGAACTTTTTACGCAGACCTTGAAAAAAAATTTTAACTCCGCGCCTGAAAGACATTGGTTGTTTACGTTTTCATTTGCGTTCTGTATTTCTTTCCATTTCTTTGTTTTGGTTATTTTCTACTATCGCACGTGGTATATTCTCTTACGATATGCATGAAACTCAGAAAGAGGGAAGTGAGGAAATTGCGAAATTCCGCCTCTTCTATATCTATACTCTTTGCAATAAGTCACACTACTCACGATCAGCGTTGCCACTTTTGGGCTTTTCCTACCAAAGCAGGTAGGTATTTTTTTCTTTGGTAGGTTGGTAGGTTGAATCGGATTTTGGTAGGATTGCGGAAATTTTTTCATTTTGACTAAAAACATTTGTAAACATATCCGTTATCGAAAAATACACATCAAATTTTGTCAACCCTACCTTGAACGATGTGGAAGAGCATGTTTCATATCCATCTATCTCTGTCTCTCATGTTGCTCTTTTCTATAGAAGTGTATAGAGCACAAAAAAAAATAGAAAATCAAAGCTTATGCAATAAGAGCTTACGTGCATTAAATCATGCGCGACGTAGCGACAAGTGAAGAATATAATCACTTTTGTCGCTTGAATGTGCCAAATGAAGTTCAAATGGGTAGTTTTATACAATATTTTGAAGCAATTTTGTATTTTTAGAGTAAACATAATATATGAAGTTATTTGTTATTGTAAATACACCCAAAAGTTTTAAGCAATAAAACCTCATTTTTGTAGTTTTGGTAGGAAAAAAAAATTGTCAGTGGCAACGCTGCTCACCAGGGGAGGCAAGTTCCAAAAATTTTATGCAGGTAACAATACGCAGTGTTTAGTAGATGTCCAATATTGAAAAAGTGTAGTATATCTACTGCAATTGGAATAAAGTTGTAACCCTTCTCGGAATGGGAAAGATATCCATACTTATAGACAATCTTTGACAGATATTTCTGGTTGGAGGAGGTTGGAACCAGTGTTCGGAGAATTCTGCACGAATGTGAAAAGTAGGGTGGCACAGGCGGGTAAATTCGAATTATCGGAACTTCAAAATTGTAGTAAATTAGTTAAGAAATATGAAAGATGATTAATCTCAGATGAATTATGGGGATTGCAGAATAAAAGTGTGATATTCTAGAATATGTTTACAAAATTCTCAAATATATTTTCCAGTTGCCGAAATATTGGGGGGAAGGGGGGTGGTATGGCCCCACCAATAAAATTTTTGGAGGGGAAAAAAGTGCCTTTCCTCCAAAGTTGCCGCGCCTGCTGCTCACGATTTATTTTCGTGAGTTAGCTCATCGCGAGTAAGACTCGTTCTCACCGTTTATATTGTTAGATTCACGTACCTATAAACGTACTAAAAATCTTTTAGTTATTTTCAAAACAAGTAAAACCATAACAAGGTAGAGTGTTATAGTCAGGCGAGCCAGATAATTCAATAACCAGCACATTATACAGTTAGTCAATAAAATAAGTATACACT
The DNA here is from genome assembly GCA_020466095.1 of Chlorops oryzae. Classification (NCBI taxonomy): domain Eukaryota; kingdom Metazoa; phylum Arthropoda; class Insecta; order Diptera; family Chloropidae; genus Chlorops; species Chlorops oryzae. The sequence continues at coordinate 2,894 of JAIPUU010000338.1, forward strand.
GCAAAAACGTGTGTTTTTTCCAAATTTCTTCTGTGTAAATCATTTTTTTGTGAATGTCATAATTTTCATTTAAAATTTACCTTATTATGTTTCAAATTAACTACCAAACAAATAAATTCATAAAAATTTATTTAACAAAAAAATAATAATAAAAATCATTTTTACTGTGAAAATCATATTTTTCTATTTGACACCATCAGTACAAATTTTGAGCTCTTTTTCCAGAAAAAATCTGAAAAAATACCAAAAGGGAAATTTTCACTAGTTTTTTAATTTTGGTTTTTTCGTAATGCTATGTTCTCACTATAGGGGTTAAGTTCTTAACCCGATACTTTAACTCAAAGCGTTCATATCAGCTTCGTGCGAGTTAGGGTTTACTAACGTCATATGACCCAGCCGGAAAGTTGACTACTTCTGCACTACTTCCGAAGTGGTGAAAATTCATACTGCGGCTACTCGCATTACTAACCCTAACTGTTAATGAAGTTTGTTAGAAGATGGCCGCTGTTTTCATTACATGCATGCGAAATGTCCGGCTTGGGAGTTATAAATATATAAAACGCGCAAGGTATATCTGATATACTATATCATCGAGAAATTGCAAATAAAAATGGAATTTGCTTTATTAGAAATGTTTAAAGAAGCTGAAAAAGCCAAAGGAATATTGGAAGCAATAATATTAGAAGACCATTGCAATAACCGCAGGAACAAAAATAGATTAATGGAGCTAATGATGAAAGCGGCATCACAAAAATATTCCAAGACTTGTGATCAAAATTAACATTTCCAAACACATCCTTCACCTCTCATTTGCTGCACGGGAAAGCTTCCCTGTCAGTGCCGTATTAAATATTAACCCGGTTTTTGTACTCGGTGTTAGCAAATGTAACTGAAATTTTCAAATGCAACTCTGCGCTAACCTCAGAATTAAATGTTAACCCGGGGTTTATTTTCGGGTTAGATGTTTTTTTTTATATGCGTTTTGACATTTGAAACCCTGGGTTTCGCCGATAACCCTAACCCGGCCTAGTGAGAACATAGCATAATATTCCAAATTTCTAAAAATTTAAATATTGCACACCTATTTAAAAATTGAAACGTACATATGAATTCAGTGGCCAGATGATGCCACTTTTTCACAGATTTAGCTGTTTTTGATGATCTGGCAGCGCCGTTTATTTCAATCATAGGAAAAGAACAGCATTCATTAGAATATTCTTCGTTTTTTGTATTAATTAATTAATTAATTGAAAGGAGAATAAATATATAAGAGTCAGAAATTTTACTACTTCGTAATGGAAAAAAAAATTTAATATCATATGTTTGCTACCACTTCGATTTATTTTCAGTCTGGTAGCACGAAAATTTGGATTTCTTGTTTCTGGATTTTCTTATAAACGGCGACTTCATTACTCGCGATCAGTTTATAATTGCGATTAGCTGCCATATAAACGTATTTACTATTTCAAAGGCTGTAAAGCTGTGACGTTAGCAGAAAAAAGATAGCCATGAAAACCTAACATTTTCAAAAAAATAACCACAAAAACCTTCCTTAATAGCGTACATTCGCCTTGGCTATAGCCGAACAAATCCAACCAAAAAAATATTCTACCTTAAACTCCGCGGTCCCCTAATAAGTACTTATATGGACCGTTTACTTTGAAAGTGGTGTAACTCCATTTTTATGTTTTTTAAGTGGTTCATGTCCATTACAGCGCTGTCATACTTTATTTTGTTCGTATCCAAATAAGTTTCAAAGCGTATCCAAAATGTATCAAATTGTTTTTAGCGTAATTATCGATTATAATATTTATCGATATGTGTACAATCATACTTACTAGTTATTTGGTAGGTTTATTTTGTTTACTCATTGAACAAAATGTCTGTTTTTCAGTTTTACAAATTGTAAAAATTTTTATTTTTTAATACTTGCCCAATTTCCAAACATAAATTTTTCTTTCCAAATAACCGATTGAGTAGGCGAGAAGGGCAAGGGAAATAGAAGAAATTTCCCTTCGTCTCACCTGTCTTATCAAATAGCTTAAGGGGCTATTTCCACTACACCGCATTTAGCATTTGCATCTTTAAAGACCCGTTTCCACTGCGTTTCGCATTTAGCATTTTGTGAAAATTTGAATTTTTGTTCGGAAAAATATTTGAATTCTTTGAAGTAGGCTTTGAAATGTTAAAAATTTGAAGAAAATATCAATGAAAACTAGACGGTTTTTAGCATTTTAATCGCATTTTCTCAAGATGCTGAAAAATGCTGTTGAAAGAACAACAACAATTACATGTAATTCAAAGCCGCATTTTTGAGCATTTTTTGAAAATGCTGAAAAATGCTAAATGCGTCTGTAGTGGAAACAGCCCCTAAGAATTTGGAAAGAAAAGTTTGTGTGGAAATTGGAGATTAGTATTTAGAAAAGTAAAAATAAAATCTCAGTTCTTCACTTATAGAAACAAATAAAAAACAGTTCTTGTTTAAAAAAAATATAACACTTAAAAGTATTTTGAACAGTTGCTTAGTATTTAGAAAATACAAAATAAATCCCAGTACCACAGTTAAAGAAAAAAATTCAAAAAACAGTTCTTGTTTAAAAAAAAAACCTAAAGCTAGGTTTTTTAGTAGCTGCGCTACTAATACCCAAAACAGATTACAGCTGAAATACGAAATTAAAAACCGCTAATGCAAATCCAAAAACAGGTCTCCAGACAGTAAATGCGCATTACCTTCTTGCAGTTTGCTGAAATCACGGTTGCCATTTAAAAAGTATAAGGGTAATTGAAAAAAGAGCCAATTTGACTTTAAAAAAAGCCAAAATTTGTTGTATGTATAAAAATCCAAATATTGTGATGTAAATAAGGTCCGCCAAATCTTAAAGCTGCAATTTTACCTTTTAATTATTAGTGACTTCAATTATTTGGTACGTTCGCAAGCTTTGAGCTGGTTGTTGAGTAAATTTTCTCTTGGCGAAAGAAACCCAAAAAAGAGCCATATAAAATAAAAAAGAGCCACAGCGCGAAACATTAACTGTGGCAGCCGTGTCTGACAGAAAATTGCCATATGTTGCCAATAAATAAACAAAAATACCATAACTTTCGGTAGCTTTTTCTTAGAGCTGCCAGAGAAAAATCAGCTAATGCATTGACAGATATATGGTGTAAAGTCTATAGACTTCACACTACAATGGAAAAAGTCTATGGTGGGGTGACACACTACAATTGAATGTGGATTTCTATTGTGGACTTCTTTAAAACAGCTGATAATTGAAAATCAAAACAACAACAAAAACAATAAAACCATTTTGGTAGCATTTAGAGTCGATTTTATCTCAAAAGAATCCATGAAAATATCGTTTGTTTGTTATATAAATCCATACGATGGAATTAATTTCATGCATTTCGGATAAACAACTTGAAATTAAAATTTTAAACATCTGGTTTCCGATAAAATAATCGATATTTCGTTTAATTTTATGCAGTGCTGCCATATCAATCTAAGAAGTCCACAATAAATCCTCCCTTTCAATGTAGTGTGAAGTCTATAAAAAGTCTATGTTGGCTAAGGTAGACTTTTGAGAAATACCTATGTGTGTCACTTAGACTTCACACCATCATGGTGTAAAATACCTATGTCTGTCAGTGCTATTATTCACGCTTTGAGTTGTGCATTTATTTAATCAAATTCAAGTCAAATGCACGACATAATGCAAAATTAAGCCGTTGATTTGCATTAATGGTGTAATCTGTTTAGGGTATAATTCATGCTGACAGTCATGTTTTAATATATCGAAATATCGATGTCTCAAAAATATGTATCCATTTGAGAGGCAACGTATAATTGTATCATTTCATTTTAAAAGTATCGAATTGGATACAATTGTATCCAAAACGGCAACGCTGGTCCATTACCCAGCACCCGCCACCACCCAGCAAAACTGCGAAGTCCTTAGAATAGGTAGCATAATACGAATCCCAAAACTAAATTAACCCACGGCCTCCAATTTTCCCTCAAAGCCGCTCAGAATTGGTAAATAGAAAAATGGAGTTACACCACTTTCAAAGTAAACGGTCCATATGTACATACATTAGACCGTACCTCACAAAAAAGTGCGCCGTATACCAGCGAATATGACGCATTTCTGCAAGACAATTGCAAAAAAAAAAAAATTTTTTTCGATCGAACGTAGAGGTCGCGCATTGGTATATTTCTTCATATCTCTGGTGTTTACAGTCGGATTTTAAGGTTTGGGACATCAATATTTTTGTCGCAAGAAGACCAATATACCGTTCTACTACTTACTCTCTCTCTCCCTTAAATATCATCAAACTTCTCTTCAGGAAGTATATCGATATTTCCAACAGAAATATTTTTAAATACAATTTGAAAATTTTTTTAAGTTCTTTTGTGCACTGTTTGGTCCTTATCTATGTATGAGTTGAAGTTTGGGGTTCCAAAGTAACATCAAAATGTACTCTGAGATATACCAAGTAATTTTTCCGGAAAAACTGTTATGCTAAAATGACGCATTAGGGAACTAAAACCAGTGTTGCAACGGATAGTGTATCCGGCCGAATGCCGGATATCCGGCTGCCGGATAGATAATTTTTTATGTTATATATTTTTTGGTTTTAAGGCCATATTGAACGGCATAGCAATGATCGTGGGCGTTGCCGTTTGGTAGAAAAAATTTCCAACATTCTTTTTTGACACAGCACGTTTTTAAGTAGTGCTTATTTCGAGTGGGTGCATCGAACTGCAATTAAAAATCTGTGAAAATGGAAATTTTCTGTGAAAATGGAAATTTTCTGTGAAAATGGAAATTTTCTGTGAAAATGGAAATTTTCTGTGAAAATGGAATTTTTCTGTGAAAATGTTATGATTATGATTATGAGCAAGAACATAATCGAGAATGGACCCGATCGGACTAGGGTATGCTATGAAAATCACAAAAACTGCTCCAAAACCGGATTTTTCAAGATATTTTGATGAAATTTGATAGTTGAACATATTTGAATACAAGTTATTCAATTTAAAAAAATTGGAAAATTGGGCGTGGCCGAAGGGCGGTTTTTGAAAATGGCTTCCTACACCCGAAATTTAAATAGGACTTGAACGAAATTTGGCAGTTAATCTTCCTTTGTAGCCATAAACATCCTTTCTAAAAATTTCTTTGATAGGTCCATTATTAAGGGTACCTCCAGTACTAGGGTCTGTCACAAAAATCCTAAAACTGCCTCAAAATCGGACTTTTTCGAAATATTTCAATGAAGCTTAGAATTTGAGCGTATATTTAGCTTCCGATTGGAATTCAAAAAAGTTGGAAAAGTGGGCGTGGCAAAAGGGCGGTTTTCATTAAGCAATTCAAAAAAAGTCGGTATATGGGGCCTCTAATGGCCTTAAACACCTCTTGTTATTAAAAATTATTTGAACATGTGTCTGTGTCGGGTATTCTATTTTCAGGCTCGCCTGACTATAACACCCTTACTTGTTTTTAAATGTGATACCAGGGACCTGACTTTTATAAGTTTTTTCGAAAAAAGTCTTAACATAATAATTACACAGGCCAACAGTGGTTTTGGTGCCGCGATTTCGTTCATTATTACAGATAAGGGTGGTATTGGTAATATCAAAAATATTTTTTTACAATTTTTTCCTAGGTGTAGTTTTGGAGCTACTATCAATTTTGTGTGAGGTCTTCAGTTGTTTCGCTTTTACGAGAAAATATATATAATTAATATTACAGCTTTGTTAACTTATCATGGTTGATATCGTATCAAAGCTAATATCACGGCCTATCAAATGACACCTTTTTCATAAAGATACCGCTTGTAGTATTTACGGTACGAGCTCCCCAATTGTAAAAAATGAGAATTTTTTTAATTTTTCCTCGATTTTTGGAGCTTTTTTGACCTTTTATGGCATGAAAAATTTTTTTTTAAATATTCTTTTTGCATGGTTTGAAAGGTGTTTTTTATACTAAGTCCCGAAGTCAAATTTTTTAATTTAGAATTTAAAATGTGGAGGATATGGTACGAAATGTGAAAAAAATTAAGCTCTAATTTTTGAAGTTTAAAAAACAACTCTCAAGATTTTCAACTCAATTGATCAAGTAGTTTACTTTCCGCGCTTAGCTATCTTATACGGTAATTGAGTTATGGCCCTAAATATGGGGCAAAGTAGAGAAAATGGACTTTTTTCACATTTTGGGCCATATCTCGGAAATACTACTTAAATCCATCAAATCAATGACCTTTTTGGAATGAGGGACCCTAAGCTAACATAAAATAACCATGGTATTTTCATCCAGGTAATTTGTTAGCCTGAAATGTTGAGCTGGCTATTTTGAATTTTCTTTAAATATTCATCGCGTTGATCACATTCCAATTTCCTAAAAGCTTTGGTGCTTAAGAAATACCCAGAGAAGTATCTTTCAGCGGCACTCTTTGCAAAGTTTTGAATGTGGCTTTCATAATTTTCATCTATTGTGGACGCTGTTAAATATTCCATAGTGCAGGCCGCTTCTTGCGATTTTCTACTTTTGAAGTCCGTTATATTCCAATCTAGATCAATTTCTTCACATTCCTCTTCGGCGCAATTTTGGTTTTTCACATAGTTCTGTCGCACTATTCTCATCGACATCAATCTTGTTGTTAAATATTGAATTTCTCTGGCCAATGGGTTGGAGTTGTTGCCGAGCTTTGACCTTAAAGCTGCAAAACAGGTTTTCGATGCAATCCTGAATAAATCGGCCTGGCATAACGAAAGTGACCTAGGGCAATTCCAAGAGCTCTCTGGACAAGGCTATAACAGCTTGCAGTTCATTTTTGAATCCTGAGATGTATGAGATGCAATGAGGGCGTTTATTGTTCAAAACAAACCGACGCATGTGAGTTCATTTCAAACCCTTTCAACCACTTTAAAGAAGTGGTTTTAAGATATATTGTATATTTTCATGACGATTAAAACCAAATTGAACGTAATTAAATATTTGACGCTAAACGGTTTTTAGACAAAAAATACATTCAATTTTATTAAAAATTCGAAAAATTAAACATATATATTTTATTATAAAAAACATAAAATTTTTTCTTTAAAGAACAAAACTCATGACCGATATATCGTTTTATGCTTAGAGTTCGGATAGACCCATGATACAAAGAGAGCAAGATAGCGCCACTTGGGTACTGCTATTTTAAAGCATTCGCATTGTTTTGTTTCCAATGCTAAAGTATAGTTGTGACGTTGGGCTTAACATGCAAAACAACAACAACGAAGCTCTCATTTTGTATTTGTGACATTATCGGGCTGAAGTGGCGCTATCTTGTTTTCTTGTATCATGGGATAGACCTAAACAAATTTGTCGTTTTACCCATATAAAAATATGTAAAAAATGTGCGCTACTCGAAGAGAAGCACGACATCGTATAAAGCACTTCGGCTCGTTTGCTACACTCATCACGCATATACGAAACCGACCAAGAGAATCAGAAAATAGAAATTTTCTTGACTTTACTGCTTTGAAAACGCTAGACATACACACAACCTCCTACAAATATATGCATGCATACTAGTGTCCGACCGAAGGTTCGACTTCGGCTTCGGTAATCGGCATAATCGGCCAATTCTTAATCTTCGGCTTCGGCTTCGGCTGGAAAAAGCCGAATATTTTAGCCGAATATTTTTGCATTTTAATGGAAGTAAAAAAGTCACGATTGATTTTCAATTGCTTCATTGAGACCTTTTACACTAGTGAATTATTGCCGTAAATTCTCACTTTGTGGGCGACTAAAGCGAAAGAATTTAGAGAAAATTTGAGCGGTTTTTTTTTTGTGCTTGTCAAATGAATAAAGATGATTTTGTTTCCTTACTGTAAAATGTTTTGCATTCGGCTTCGGCCTTCGGTCTTCGGCCGAAGTCTTCAACTCTGCCGATTGTTCGGCTTCGGCTTCGGCTAAAAATCCACCTTCGGTCGGACACAATGCAAACCGATTTACAAGTCACGTCATTGACAAAGCCAAAACTTACTATATGGCCAAAACGAACCAAAGGTTGCGTCAAACGCGATTTTCGTGTGCTCGACCGGATCGAACACAAAAAAGCGTGTTTGAACAAGGTTTGAGTTAGCTTCCTCTCGCTGCTGGTCCGTGTGAATTTCAAAATATATTAATATAAAATGACATCTCTTGTTGTTCTATACTCTTTGTACCAACCTTACATGTGCCAAAATTTCACTAAAAATAAGCTTTTTTAAAGCTTGTCAACTCAAGCCTAGGCTTACAATAAGTTTCCAAAAACCGTTGAAGTTCGTTTTAAAAAAAAATATCAGTATAAGCGAAAAACCAACGAAACGGCACCCCTTTTTATGAGCTTTCTTTTGTTTACAAAACGTTTATTTTAAGTTTTGTAGTGCTTGCAAAAGACATTTGGTAAGCTTATATTTTCCCTTTGAAAACTATATTTTTAAATGTTTTGTAATGCTTTCTAAAGGTTCTTTATATACGGGGAAAAATAACTCGTAAAAAACGAACACTTCCTATTTACAAGAAAAGGTTTTGTAAGTGAGCTAGTAAACGTTTTCCAAGCTTGCACAAATTCTTTTCTCCAAAAAAAAAAAACAAATTTTTCTTTAGCAAACATTTATTAAATTTTTTTAAAACAAACATTTTAAGTAAAAAGTAAAAAGGACCTTATTTAGTTAAACATCCTAACCTAAATTTTTGTTTAACAAGCATTCATTAAAATCATTCATTAATTATTTTTATAATTTTTAATTTTATGACCTCTTATGCCCCGCGATGCTTGTCACTTGAAATTTCCACATAAACTAAACAAGCGCAAGAGCAAAAGACTGCAATACTCGCGGTTTGTCAAAAATTCTTAAGAATTTGATTCACTTAGTCGTCGTTCATACTATGGACAAGACAAGCGAGAGACACGGTGAATTCTCTTTTGGTGTCTTATTCGTGTTTCTAGTTTGCTTGGACATTTGAAATAGAAAAAAAGGGTTTTTTCTGTGAAAAAAATTTTTAAATCCTACAACTAATTAAAAATCCCCTAGCTCTTGAAAAAGATAAATAAATTATTTAGGTTTTGAAAATAATTGGTCCAAAGACTTTTTTAAAAAATGTAAGCACTCCCAATTTTTCGTATTTAAACCAAGTATTTTTAAATTATTTCCAAATCTTAATTCTTTTATAAAAGGAATTTAAAAAAATAGGCGCACTTTTTTATGATAAAGGACAACCAAAGGTGTGCGGTCGTAAAACTACCCCTTTTACCCGAAACGCCCTTTAAACAGTGTTCTGTTGTTTGCTATAGTAAAACCACAACTGCTTTTTTAATGCCAAGACAATTTTTTAAAACTTTTAATGCTAGCAAACATTTTAAAGAATTGAAAAGTTTAATAAATGTTTATAAAAATTTATTTTGGATTTTGTAAGCGTTTTTAAATTGTGGTTTTAATTACAAAACTTTTTTAAAAGGTTTTTGTAATTTTATTAATACTTATAAATTTTTTTTTACAAAAAGGTTTTTTTTAAATAATTTTTGTCTAAATTTAATTTGTTTGTTGGGAAATAAAACCATTTTTTAACGAAAATGTCTCTGCCTTGATGAAAGAAATGGTTTTTTTCAGTGTCAGGAAAATTTTAAAATAAAACTAAATTATTTAAAATTAAAAAAGGAAAATTAAATTTCAAAATAAAAAGCCTTTTTGAAAATTGTAAGTTTCAAATCGAATTTAATCCTAAAAAGAGAAAAAATCAAATTTAATTAAAAAGAGTTTTAACCAAAAAAGGCAAGCAAAACTATTTTAATAAAACAAACAAAGGGCATGGTATGGTTTTTAAACCCAAAAAAACTGTTTTCGTTTTTTTTTGGAGACAGAATAAGTTGGTTTTTTTCCAAACAGTTTGAGCTTTTAATGTAGGGGAAAAAAAATTTTATCATTGTAAATAGTTATATTTAGGTTAAAAAAATTGGTTTGGTAACATTTAAGGTTGGGTTTGGAAAAAAAAGGGAAAAGTTTTTAAAATAAATTTGTATATACCCGGGGTTTTTTTTAATAATTTTTTTTTTTTTTGGTTTTTGAATCAAAAACCGATTTTCGCTTAAAAATTGGGTTCTTTATTATTTTAAAATAAAAAAAAAAAAAAAAAAGGGAAATTTGATTTATGTTTTAAAATTGAAAAAATTTTAAAAATCGGAAGTGATTTTCAGCATCTTTAATTAAAAAAGGTTTTCCAAAAACGATTCGAATTTTTTTTTAACTTTTTACATAAGG
>JAIPUU010001103.1:0-13450 GCA_020466095.1 Chlorops oryzae
AAATATTCAAAAAAAAATCAAAAAAAAAAAATTGCATAAAATTCAAAATATTCAACAAAATTCAAAAAAAAAAAAATTTGCAAAAATTCAAAAAATATTCAAAAAAAAATTCAAACAAAAATGCCTAAAAATTTAAAAAATTCACAGTCAAAAATTAAAATTAGCTCGACCTTAGTACGTCTATTTAAATGTTGAATTGTCAAATTACAAAAAAAAGCCTACTTCAGTGAATAAAATATTCAAAAAACACAGTTAAATGCAAAAAAATTCAAAAAAACTCAAAATATTCAAAATCCGAGCTCTACTTATATAATATATTAAACATATGCAGCCCAATTCGAAATATTTGAAAAAAATTCTCCATTTTTTAGCACACTGGTAAGGGAATGAAGAAGGAGTAGGAGCTGCGAACATTTTTAAGCAAAGTTCATCAAATACTTTCTTTTTTTAACGTGAGAAAAATTTTCAAGCAAAAATTTGAATTTTGAATTAGAATTGGGCTAGTAATAAAGGGATTTAAAACAACAACGACCAATTATTCTATATATAATTTTTTTTTTTTTTTAAGAGCAAATTGGTAAGTCTTATAGGATCCTTGGGTAACTGAAGAAAATTATAATAAATATTGTTCCTTTAATTCGGCGCAGCAAAGATATTCCCAAAAAAAAGGTACGAAATATCAACCATGTATTGCACTCTTCTTTTCTCATTTCGCTGCGAATCATTTGTATACGCATGTATGTATGTATGAACGTAGCATTTCTGTCATCAGAGGCTGCGACGCATATGGGCACCAGCAGTAAACGTGGAAAATGCAAGATGCATCACTTGCAAATCTATTCTATTCACAATTCGATTTCGAATAAGCAAAAACAAAAACAAAAACAAAAAAGAAAAAATAGTTTAACAGCGCGACCACGGCCCCCGAGGAACAATAATAAGTCGCCTCCACTGAATACAGATTGAATCCGGCATCCGGCGAAGTTGCGAAGTTCATTTAGTTCATTCAGTGTAACGTGAACAGGCGCTGAGTCGTGTGGCGTTTCGTCGTTTCGTTTGTTTCGTTTCGTTCTTCGCTGGTTTTTTTCTGATAATGACCGCGTGTGATGTTATGAATTGACTAAGCGCCATTTAATTGTTTTCACCGCAAATCTTTCGCCGGGTTTTCTGATGCGATGTCGCGAACGCATGCGCTTAGGTTGGCTCTTTGCTTTGTGTTCCGTTAGAGTGTTTGTCTCGCGTTCACAATTGTGAAAAACATGTGCCTCTTCCATATATAGAACGTATATAGTCATATGTTTGTACATATACAAAAAAAAAAAAGAAAAACTGCGGGCCAACCTTTGCTACAAAAGTGAAGTGAAGTGTTTGCTTAGTTGTGCAATACAAAATAAATGTAAATAGTGAGACAACTCTTTTCCTCCTTGTATTTTTCCTCTGAAAAAATTCTATTTTAAGACAGAATGCTCATTTTGAGCCTTTGTTCAAATTAGAACATCTGTCTTGAATGAAAAGGTAAATTTAACAGAATTAGTTTATAAGTTCTACATACAGTGTTTGAAAGAACTTATTTTTTAAACTATATTTGTAGGTGCCTTGTGTTTAATTTTTTTTTTTTTTTTTTTTTTTTTTTGTAATCAACATAATAGTATCTATCGAAGATACAGCAATATTTTGTGACAAAGAACGGGAAATGCAAAAACTAATGAAAGATTTATACCTATTCAAACGAATATAAGTACATGCAGTGTAATTTTTACATTCAAGCACAAAAAACATAAGGGATCTTATAGTAATTTTCTGCTGAATTCAGACAAAATGGACTGATAGAGTCAAACAAAGTATATTTTTAAAAAATATTTTTAGAGGGGAGTTCAAAAATCCCTTCGAATATCTAGAAAGTGTACACCGAGAGAAAAAGGTAGTTATATTAACTGAAAAAGCAGGTTAAAATAACCGAGTTCACCGTTAATTGTTAGCTTATGTGTAGTAGCGGTCAATTCAACAGTACAAACACAGTAAATAAGGATATAACTACCTGATGGTTATATTAGTGATGTAACGAATGTCAAATTTTAGCATTCGCGAATGCGAATGCGAATGCCTACTCATATTCGCGAATGCGAATGCGAATGCGAATATCAGTTTTTGAATCTATAGGGGTATTCACAAAGGCGTCGGAAAGTAGGAAAGTCGGAAAATCGGAAAATTTTAAAAGCTTAAAAAGTTTGCAAAATACAAAAAAGTTAAAAAAGTTTTTAAGAAGTCGCAATTTTCCGATTTCCGACTTTCCAACATTTTTTAACACGCCTTTGTGAATACCCCTTATATCTCAAATTTGCACACATCACCAAATCAATTCATTTATTTATATAGCGCACCAACTTTGGAAAAAAATAATTCATTCATAAGTAAAAGAAATTACACATTTCGATGTTAAATTTCAAAGTGTTAAAAAAAAAACAGTCACATGACAACAACAAAACTAATCCGACGATTTCGTGCAAGCATAACGCCCTTGCGCAATACGCAATGTTATTGTCGTTTTCGTTTAGCAGCCCTCAGACGTCGTTCTTTTTTTTTTGTATGAAAATTTATGTGAAGGAACTAAAGGCATTCCAAATGCGTTTAATTCAGGGATCGGAAAAATTGAAAATGCAAGTGTTTGTGAAGAGCAGATTTTAAGTGTAATATCTGTGTAACGGTAGCACATAAAAAATTCTTTAAATGCTAAAATATTGGCTTTTAAATTTAAATTTTAAAAATCGATTAGTTTACATTTTTGGTCAATTTTCTGCTAATTATATATTCGCAAAATATTCGCAACATTTTGCGAATGCGAAATGCGAATGTGAAAAAATATGCGAATATTCGCGAATGCAAATGCGAATGCGAATATTCGTTACATCACTAGTTGATATAACTGTCTCGCGGTTAAATCACTGTCACCAGCGACTGGGAAAAAAAATTTATTTTTGCTTTGACTTTTTTTTTATCTTTTTTAATATTTTTTTTTTTATTAATTATTATATTTTTTCTTTTATTTATTTGTTTCTATTTAAATCTTTTTCTCTTTCATCTCTTTAATATTTCTCGCCTCGGCCGAGCCTTGAACCGCCGTTTCACTCCCAAAATTTTTTGCTTGAACCATTAAAAAAAATTTAATAAATTAAAACCTTAAAAATTTAGGAGAAAATTTTTGTCTTCCAAAACAACTACACTCTGAAAAAAAAAAACTGTAATTAAAAAAAAAAATCCAGAAAAATTCCCGCCGCCAGCAGGGATAGAACCCCGAATCTCACGACTGTCGAGTCACAGTTTAAAGCACTGAGCTATCGAAACCTGCGGAGACGGTTGATCAAAATGCGAACTTATACGTCTAAGTGAACGAAAGCGAATTTGAACATAAAAAGTAACTGTTTTTCAACTGTTCATTTGACTGCCTTTTTCAGTGCATTTAGCGCGGAATACAGTTTATTTGACCACTCTTACTTTAACTGTTCTAAGTAGTTGATTTAACTGTTGTTATTTCTCTCGGTGTAGTTGGTACGAATAGTGTAGCAATAGAGCCCGTCCTCATATCTCTCGATTGGTTTTCCTAAGGGATTTTTGTATTCTGAGGAACTGCTTTCGTATTGCTTCGCGCGAATTTCTTATAAGCATCTACATATATTCCAACCCACGGCCAGATCTCCTCTCGCGGATCAAAGTTTTTTTTATTTGTATCCAAGACTTTCGTGGCATGCTACTATACGACAGCCCATCTTTCTGCGGTACATATAAATCTTGCTATTTCTTGATTGGAGATATTATTCCAAATCCATCCTCCACTTGTGTTCTTAGCACTAACCATCAGGCCCCGATCCAGTTTCATTGTCTCTCTGGGCAAAAACAATATTTACCGCCCGTATGATGGCACTAATATGGTACTGTTTTCGCATTCCTATGTGAAATAGCCGTCTCTCACAAAGCCGCTATGGGCATTTGCTCGGCTTGCCACCCTCTAAATCGCGACCTGCTGACCATCATTCGCAAGAGAAAAGCATATGTTTTCCGTCGTCTGTGTCTCCGCTATAGTAAAGGCACAATCTGTTGGTCAATTTTGTTCATACGATATACGTAGCTATGTACTTATAATAATAGTCGTGCCCTGACAGCATCTGGGTAATAGGCCGTTTACATATGCCGTTTTATTGGCGTTTTAGCAACTTTGCCCGTTTTAGCTCTAAAACAACTTAGATTTTTCCCCTTTTTATCGTACAAAACTAAAACGAGAAACTTTCCTGTTTTAATTTAAAACAAGTAGCTAAACAAGATAAATCCTGCTTATAACTGATAAAAATATCGAAATTTTAGTGTCATCACTATAAAAATGCAAAACATATGGTAATTGAAATTTCTAATTTAAAAATTGTGAGGTTAATTCCACAACCAATGTAGAAAACGAACGCAATTTCAATAATTGCTTCTATTCTAAATTACAATATTCACTCATATTTCACGTGTTGAGCAAACAAAAGATAACCACAAAATTACAAAACGACATGTTGATATGTAAACACCCCGTTTTGATTTAGTCGTTTTAGCTTAAACGAGTAGCGCTAAAACGTATATGTAAATGCCCTATAAGTTAGTACCCAACTTCACCAAACTTCCTGTTCATAGACTTTTGTCGAAAAAATTGGCCACTTCAGTTTCCTTTATAGATTCCCCAGGAAAACGAACACTCCTACACTCTGGTTTACTCATTCATATATCGATGAGATTGTTAAATCGATCTCGCTGTATGCTTTGTTAACGAAACGTTGATGAATTCACAGAACTAAGTACTATCCAAAATACAAAATTGATAGTTTTATCTATGGTCTATCTGGATGTTTTCAAATACGTGCGCGCCAAAGAGAACAATCGCCCAAGTGCCCTGTGGCCTTATTTAAAGTTTATCTTTCACAACTATTCAAATTGGACGGCTGGACACAAACTTAAGCACGACAAAGACAATAAAAATGCATGTTCCTTAAAATTGCAATCTTTTTTGAAATGTAACTGCGGAACTAAAAGTATTCCGATCAGTCGAAAGAAACGGCCTGCTTTTAACAGAAGTGCATTGCAATCATTGAACATATTCATTGAATCATATTCATTCGCTGTCAACAATGACGGATTTTTGGTGTTGCAATAATCGGGGGTTGCGTTGAGCGAGGTCATACTTTATTTCTATTTTCGTCTCGACTCATTCATTGGAATTTCTGTTGTTTTAAGTGGATACCTGCACATACCCAGTGAGATGACTGGGAATGCCGAATTGACAATGCCGCAATCTTCGTTCGAGACAAGTAGAATATCAGCCCCTATTCATTTCCCCAAGTGACAATCCCAGTACTGTACCTGTACAGGTCTAGGGCTGCTGATCATTGCTATACCATGTTCAAATATCTTAAGTATATTTATAGCGCGTTTCTATATGGTGTTTAACTCTGAGATATTTAGCTAAACACTTCGAGCGGTTCCACGTATGCGAGGTGTTTAAGTTTGACAGCTGTTTGTTTATTTACAATTGCAAGCAGTGCTGCCATTTGTAAGAAAATCACTTGAAGGGAAAGAGGGACAGAGTTATTAAATTCGGCAAAATGTAGGGAATTCGTGGTATATTCTTAAATATTAAGAGATATTTTGAATATAGTTTCTTTTCGATCGATAAAAACGACAAAATAAACGTCTCGTCTCGTGGAGTTGGAAGTGGAAAACCCAGAAAAAACTATATCTGAAAGAATTTCGGAGGATTATAATTTTTACACGGTTTTGAAATCGATTTCTGTGACATGGCCCATAACCTTAATTTTATTATTTTTGGTAAAAACTATCGTTCAGCATCGATACTCTACCAAGAATCATACAATACAAGATTATGCCTTCCGCATATTATACATTTTTTTCGAATTTTTCCGTGTGTAAAAAAATTTATGGAATTTTTTGTAGTTTTTAGGGAATTTTTAGTTTTGCTTTTGGCAACATTTTTTTTTTTTTGGTTTTGATTTTCTTTTGACAGTTAGATATGCATGAAATTCCGATACGATAAATCGATTTTTTTTCCTATCGATGAAAGTGTTTATGAGGTGTTAAAGAGATAAACACTTCGTTGTCGCGTTTAACTTTTGTATGGCAAAACACGAGTTTAACACCTCGTTTAGGGCCCGAAACGCTTAAACGCGAGTTAAACACCATATGGAAATGCACTATTAGATTACATTAGTGCAGAAGTATTCGCTTATAATATCCCCGCCAATGAATTGAACTTTCAACTTTAACACAGTGGTGTCAGTCGAAAATCGAAACTCGCGTTTAAACTGGTGCAGAAGTAGAGACAAAATGGCCAATTCAGTGCATTTGTTATACTACGTTAAGAGATGGGCAGTGAATATTTTGCATCAATGCTTTAATTAGATTAAATCTAAGAAACGAATGGTATTTAAAATGCAGCTAATAAAAAACTCTTCCGACACTGAAACAGCCAGCCACGAGTGAAGAGCTCTTCTCTTTATTAAAGAGGGCATGCATTGAAATGCGAGAAGAAAAAATTATCGATTTACCAGAGGTAGCTGTTTACATTGTGCTTTTAAAAATTTTGGTTTCTTTTTTCATTTCATTTTTAATATTACAAGAGACTCAAGTATTCTGCTAACAGCGGGAGCGGGGCCCAGAAGCTCGCAGCACGTGCCGTCTTTTTCAGGTTTCGTAAAAAAAAAAAAAAAATTAGCGATACAACGTTTTGTCGTCCGAACATTGGTATTCACCTTATTCCGCCTCTCTTTTTTCAATGCTTATTATCCTGCCCGATAGTAAAAGTATTCAAATTCAAATTTCATTTTCAATATCGCAATTTTTTTTAAGTATAGAGATTTATGGCAGCGCCGTCTTCTTTCAGTGCTTTGAGTTCAATTTGCAGCTGATTACATTGTTATTTTTAAAAATTGAGGCAATAGAAAGTCATTCTAATGATTATTTCTACTCCATTTAGCTGTCATCCGACTACAGAACTTTCAATCCTGTCTATCCTTTTGTGTTATTCCCGTAAAAGCATTTTTTTATGAAAGTTATTTCTTGAAATTCTTGTGAACACCTGTTTTTCGAATATCGAACTCAAATTTGTTATCGTATTTAAATGAACCGTCTAGGTTTTTTTTTGAAATATTTAAAAAAAATTTATAAATTTTTTAATGATGAAAAGCAAGAGTGGATTTTTATTTTCAAAAGTTCGTTAATATTTTTGGTAATAGTGGTCCTTAATGAATCAAAATAGTGCATTAAACTGCAATGGAATTCCTGTTTTGTGCTGAAAGCTTCAACAACTATCTGCGGTAGCTGATCAGTGATAATTAAGGCTCGGATAAAAATGCAATAACAATGATGAAAATGCATAACAACCAATGAATAAATGCTGGTCTCCAAGCTTATGGATTGGGGTTCATAAAAAATAATTTTTTGGGGGGCATTTCAAAATTTTTTCTAGCTAACATTTTACGAATAAGTTAAGCGAAGTTGAAATTTAAACCGCTTTTCTTACTTCAAAAAATTCATATTGAAGTTAAAAATCGAATTGAATCTTAACTTTATGCGAGTTGAACAAAATTTGTACTCCTTAAAGTATGCTTTAAATTTATAAAAGTCAACAAAATCCGAGCCCTGTTAATTACATTTCTTTTCGTTCGGTATAATTCTCATTTGTTTTATAAAATAGGACATATAAGATATGTATTCATCTTAGAACTTTTTAAGCATTGCGAAAGCAGTCACGACAACGGAGTGACGAGATCGGATGAAGTCCATCCGATGGCTATTTTTGGGGTGATGTTCAGCAGAGTGCTCTATGGCCATTTGCTTTGAACGTAAATTAAATTTGTTTTGACATTTCTTCTTTTATAGGTATTTTAGAAATTTTTATTCTAATTTTAAAATGATCTTGTCATTTCAATTATTTCCGTGGTTAATTCAACATTTTAAATCCATTTTTGAAAATTATCATTTCAATTCAACCTGAAATATGGTTGATTCAAAAGGAAAATCTTTATTTTTTTCAACATGAAAAATTGTTAAAATAAAATTATTCCTTGTTGAAGCCGTTTTGTATGTTTTTCCTTTTGATTTAATCAGTTTTCTGTTTGATTTTTTTCTCTGTGTATGTAATCGATTGATCTACTCGGTCATCAGAACAAATCGTGCCATAATGTCACTTTAGGCCTAACGATGGAAGCATTTGATCGATTTCAATTTTCGATACATTTGATCGATTTCAATTTTCGGTACATTTGATCGATTTCAATTTATTAAGGCAAATATTGTGTCACCACCGAATATTCGTTAAGAAGAATTATTATTGACTTGGTATTTGAACAATAAACGAAATCAAAAGTATTTATTTTGGCTTTAACAGCGCCAATTATGAAAATGCAATTACATTTCAAATAATGAAATAATTTTTTTTAACGTATTTTATATTTTTTTCTACTTTCAGTTCATTGTTTCTAGTACTTCGGAAGTACTTGCAGCGTTCCGCCAAAATGTGACAGTGAAACTGAAAAAACGTGAAGTCTTTATCTATATGTGCCATTTTAGTGTTTAAGCAAAACGTCGTGTCAATATCGCTAGTCAAGTTCATGAAACGGAACACGTTAGTGCTGCAAGAAGAGAGGAAAGCAAACGCTGTATTGAAAGTCATCAATAAATATGACAACTAAGGTAGGAAAGTCAATTTTTCGATATACGTACCTTAAAGTATTTACCCTCTTATTCATTATCAAAATTTTATAATTATATACACTCCCGCTCATTTGAATAGGTTTGAAATATTTTTCATGTATAAGCATGTTTCGTTCAGGCTGTGTTTCAATTATATGGTCTTTCTGTATGTGTATTGAGAGGTCAATCATTTACCAACAACTGTGGAAAAAATCATAACATAATGACCACCCGTTTAGATGATATGGTTACTTTTGTAAAAAATTACAAAAAAATCTTTCAATTTTTCGGCTCATTTGAATAGGTTCATCAGAAATAAAAATAAAATAAATATTTAAATATCAAATTTTTTTATGATTTTTTATTTTAATATTGTTAATTGAACATATTTTAAAGCACTACTAGTGCGTGGATCCTCCATGTTTTGAAATTGTTTCAAATACTCGCTGTGGAATAGATTCGTATAACTTTTGCAGAAAGTTAAGTGAAATTTCTGCCCAAGCTTTTTGAATACCTTCTTTGAGGAGCTCCGTGGTTTCATATTGCTTTCCCGAGTCATAAACTTTTCGTCTAAGTAAGTGCCAAACGTTTTCTATGATGTTGAGGTCTGGAGACTATGGAGGCCAGTTTATTAACTGGATACCTTGGCTCTTAATCCACTCCTTGACAACTTTAGCAGTATGAATGGGTGCATTATCATGCTGGAATCTCCAAGACAATGGTCCAAAAATTTCAGAAATGTTAAGAAAGGCATTCTGAATCACATTTTTATAGCTAATTCCGTTCTAGAAATAAGAAAATGTAGTTCGATAGTTCTATAATAGGAAATGGCACCCCACACCATTACACTGCGACTCAGGTACTGCTCTTCCTTACGCAAGTCATGGAAGTAATAGTTATGCCCATCTGGTCCTTCCAGATTGAACTTTTTTTCGTCGGAAAATACAACGTTTTTCCATTGGTTATCCCAAGACATGTGTTGTCGATAAAAATGCATCCGTGCTTCCTTACGAGCTACGTTAAGTGGTGTTTTTTTTAAGTTTGAGCCTCTTTAAATGTTTAGCAGCCTGTATGACGCGTTTAACGGTTGCTAAGCTAGCTTTAACACGCGTAATTTCTTTAATTTTTGCAGCACTGTGAGGAGAATTCGACGCCTTCCTTTGGATAAGTCTTCTTTCTGCGGCAGTTGTAGCTTTATGAGTTCTTCCTTTCATGTTTTTTCCATAATTAGACTCATTCCTTAAAATCCTGCTTACTACATTTTGGCTTCGTCCAATTATTGCGGCAATATTTGCGTGAATTAAACCACTTTCCTTATAAGCTTGGATTTTGCCTTTTTCTGCTTCAGTCAAGACTTTTCCGCATCCCATTTTTGTTTTTTTCATAAATTTTCAAAGTGTTGTAACGAAATTTTTGATATAATATGTTAACGGTCTTTAAGCGCCCCTCACACTAAATTAAAAATAACGCTAATGAACCTATTCAAATGAGCCGAAAAATTGAACGATTTTTTTGTAATTTTTTACAAAAGTAACCATATCATCTAAACGGGTGGTCATTATGTTATGATTTTTTCCACAGTTGTTGGTAAATGATTGACCTCTCAATACACATACAGAAAGACCATATAATTGAAACACATCCTGAACGAGATATGCTTATACATGAAAAATATTTCAAACCTATTCAAATGAGCGGGAGTGTATAGTCGATAGTCTGAACCACCGATTGTATCGATAGTACTAGATATACATAAAGTAAAAAAAAAGTTTTTTTAACATTTTCTGAACAATCAATTTGAGAGCATTTTGAATGAGTTTACTTTCAAAATGTTTTGAAAATGCCAGCTGCATACTGAGGGTATTTTTTAAAACTACTTTGTTTTTTTAAATAGACTCCGTATATTTCAAAAGCATTGTGTTACTTTCTAAGATACAAATATAACAGCACTGCATAGCATACGCAGTTAAGCATGAGGCCTATAATTCTCACTTGATTTATAAAACGTGATATATAAGACTCGATAAATTTTTGTAAAATTTTCACGAGGGTGTCTTGCTTACACATATAACTGTATACAGTCACTCTCAAAGATATTGCGCAGGGACGTTTCGCGCCAGTTAGAAAGAGATCTTACTCGGCAGCAGCGTTCCCACTTTGCTCCGATCGGAGTAGATTTACTCCATTTTTTGAAAATCTTTGAAATTTACTCCGTCACTACTTTTCTATGCGAATCTACTGTATGCGAATCGATGTAGAATTGCGAGCGGTAGATCTCACAAAAATATTCTGGGGTGTCACAGAATCCGATAGCTGTCGGAATCGGAATTAAAACCGATCGAAATTTCATACAAAACTTACAAATTTTGTCGTTTTCGGTTCTTAGTTGCATAGAATCCTATTTTATCCGGCTGTTTATCAGATATATGTAAGTATATGAAAATTCAGTCGACTAAAAATCCAATTCCGATAGCTATCGGATTCTATGACAACCCTGATTAGACCTCTAATGAAGTTTTCGGTAGAATGGTTTTTTCATACATAGCAATACCAAAAAATTTAGTTTCGGTAGACTTTTCTGTACTAAGTTGAAATGATAACACTAGGGTGATTGATTATTCGACATTTTCCTGTAACCGGTTTTCGAATAACCCGATATTTAAGGATATTAAAAAAACCGATTGAGCAAATAAAATTTAACTAAAAACCGGCTAACCGGTTATGTTAAAAATCCAAATAAAAAGAAATTTCGGGGCAGGTGTTATTTGTTTTGTACTGTTTTATTTAAAAGCCATTTTGAAAAAACTTACAACATTAAAAAAAACCCAAACAAAAAATTGCACATTCAGCGTATAAAATAAATTAAAAACAGCCATATTTTCATTTGATATACCATAAGTTAAAAATATATATCATCGTTCGTAAAATATTTTGTTGTATATGAAGAAATCAATAGGGGTATTCACAATGGCGTTTAAAAACGTTGGAAAGTCGGAAAATCGGAAAATTGCGACTTCTTAAAAAATTTTAAGCTTTTTTTTTATCTTGCACAGCTTTTTAAGCAGTTAAAATTTTCCAATTTTCCGACTTTCCATTTTCCGACGCCTTTGTGAATACCCCTAATTTGTTGGAAATTCACGTTTAAGGTTTATTTAAATAGAACTGAGCTAAAAAATGTGGGCTTATCGTTTGACGGGGTGGAGTTTCGTATAGATCTCTGATTTGTATTGTATGGAAAAATTGTTTTTCGTGTTAATAATAAGGATTGCCATGACATTGTTATTGCAAAAAGCGTTGATACACCGAAATCCAAAAAAAATTCTACCTTTAAAAACCACAGTGAAAAATCTTTCAAAAAGAACTATTGTTTTACTATATCCAATTTACCCAATTGTTTCCCAAAGCACTAGTAAAGTGTTAGTTCGAGTGTACAAGTGATGATTTTTAGCTCACGCGCAATGTTAATTTTCTACAGAACAAGACATAAGCAGAGGTATAAAGAAGAACCAGTACTAGGTAGTAAAACGCTAGAGTTTAACTGCTCGTACTTCCTGCAGGGAAGCTAATGATAATACATATATACTTTCAATGTAGACACAAATGCAACTCTAAAAGAGAATTCGCTAAGAGTTTCACAAATATAATTGCTTAGTGTAAAAGTCGTCAATAGAGGTAATTTCATGGCAATTTTTATATTCAGTTTGTATGACGTTCGAAAGAAAATAGCTATCTGAAGGCTAAAATAATCTGTTGGAGAAAAAACCGGTATTCGCTTAAAAAAACCGATTTATTCGATATTCGAAAAAACAGTTTTTGAGAAAAAACCGCCTCGCAAAGCGCGAAAAAAACCGGGCGGTTAACCGATCGGTTAACCGAATCAATCACCCTAGATAACACTAGCTTACAAAGGCTTTGTTGCCTCGATTTCGTTAAGAGTTTTAGATTAGGTTGGTATTCTATTATGTTGTCCTTTCTACCCAAATCAGTTGTTAGTATCCCGTTTTTTTTTTTTATGTTTTTGTGTTGTACAGTGTAATTTTGCTATCCCATGAAATCTGCAAGATTATGGGGAAGCTTTTCACTAACATATTTGACTCACAGCGATTACGTTTGAAAAAGTTCTCAACTGAGGTCTTCTTTTCTGTTTACATTTGGTTGAGAGAAACGGTTTCGTCGAACCTTTTCTTAGCTTCAAAGCTTCCTCTTAAAGTGGGTATTGGCCAGGGAAGCAACGAAGCCAGAGTACCTCAACGCAAGGGTATTCATCACATAAAAGCACGCTGTGATGAATGAGATCAGATGAACGTTTTATGTTCAATTCGAATTTATTACTCTGCTCGACTACAAGACACATTCTGTAAAATATTGCATACGTGTAGCGGTGCAGGAGAAACGCTTAAAGATCGGCGGCCCAATATATATAGTGAGTGAGTCTGATTGTGTTTGCTGATTCGAATGCGAATTTGGCAAAGTCCGTTCGTTTTTCCACAGCGCGCGATGTTGCATTTGCACAGAACAGAATGCATGGTACTTCTTTGCATGTGTGAAAGATGGTCCATGTAAGTAACTTAAATACCTACAAGAGGTACAAAAAAGAAAAAGGAGTCATCCAGAAAGTTCAACCACTCACTTCCCCTCTGCGTTGTTTCTGCGTGTCGTAATTTCTCGAGAATCAGTGGAGTGCGTGCGAAATCGGCTGAAGCAATTGCCAACC
>JAIPUU010000928.1:0-27500 GCA_020466095.1 Chlorops oryzae
AAATATGAATTTGTTTTTAAAATTTCGGGCTGCAAAACAAGATCAAAATTTCGATGACAAGTAGAACAGCGTATTTTGAGATTTTGGTTTTTGGATAATTTTTTTGGAATGTTACTAAAGCGGATAAATTTCTGCATTCATGTTTTAGATATGATTTTTCTCCGCTTTTCTTCAAAAGAGCTTTCACAATATTTAAGAATTCAGAAACCTCAATTCGATATATTTTTAAGAGGTCTAATTTTGGAATTACAGAAAGGATGCAATTTGAGAATTGTCTTGTTTTATAAGAGATTTTTGTTGTTTATTTGCATGTAGATAAGAATATACAAATTTCCTCTGTTTTTCGCCCACTGAAATGTTTGAGTTTTGAAGAAAAATTTCTAATTTTTGTTAGCATTATTAAGGATGCAAACTTTATTCCTGGATTAATCTCATATTTTGTAGCTCCTCAGACCATCTTCCACATAATCTATCCGCATTACAACAAGCGCAGAAAAGCAATTTCAAAATATACCTACTAAAGTTTCATTCAATGGAAATGAACTTTTTAATTTTTTTTTCAATGTATGTCGACTCATTTCTGCGGCTTGCTCTACAAAACGTCCCTCACGTCTTCATTTTATTGCTGTATAAATGCCAACGACATGTCGAACTAATTGTTTTTGTTGATTTTTTCTGTCATCATTTCTACGATCCTTGTATCTGTTTTCCATTTCAGCTTTCTTGCTGCATATTCAGTTATTTAGCTTTTAAGCTTGTTGTCACAAATAGCACAATCTGCGCCGATTTTTATCGGGCCAGATCGGCACAAGTTTCAACAATTTCCACAATCATTGTTTGGGTTCACATTATCCTCACATATTGTCAAAAATATATCGGGGAACAATATAATTGGGACAAAAATAGTCGGCGCTTTGATTTCGGCAAAAATCGACGCATTGCGCAGATAGTGGGATACGGGCTTAAGATTTGACTTTTAATACCGAAGATATGATGAAAATGAAAAAAGGGAGGCCTACGTTCGGCAAAAAATTTTGAAACCATGTTTAAAAATATTTCTATTAGAAATATCGATATAGGTACTTCCTGAGGAGAAGTTTGATGATATTTTAAGGGTTTTATTTTTTTGATATTAGGGTGTTACATTGGGATGGTAGGAACTGAGATCTTGAGGGTAAGTACTAGAACGGTACGCCTGAGGTCAATGACTTCTATAGAGGCCAAATTGGTCTCCTTGCGACAAAAACATTGATGTACGAAACTTTAAAGTCCGACTGTAAACACCAGAGATATGAAGAAATATACACATGCGCGACCTCTACGTTCGATCGAAAAAAATTTCATAATTGTCTTGCAAAAATGCGTCATATTTGCTGGTATACGGAGCACTTTTCTTTTTTTGCATAGAAGGTGGTACGGTCTAATGTACCTATTATGTCAAAATTACATACCTATAAGAAAACTTGGAGACTTCTGAGAAGACGAGCTGTGGGTGAAAATAATAACAATAAATATGAGCTACGAATATCAAAGTACAAATTCATAAAACTTTTCTTAAATCTGTCATATTTTTTTTAAGTAAGGACCAGAAAATGTCTATTATGTTGACAATTCTCAACCAATAAATCCCTTTTGAACTACTTGTTGTGAAATCTTTAAAGGAAAGCTTCCGTTGGACCTTGGAGATGTTTATCCTGACGATATCCTATTAATATAATATATCAAGTGTTTCAAACAATTTTTAAATTTTAATAGCGTTAAACTTTTCTAGTAATAGTATTAAATAAACAGCCCTAGAAATATATATATACTAGAGCTCTTAATATTCGGACATTCGAATGTTCGATTTATTCGAGCACGATTTTATTCGAATAGTTAAGTTCGATTTTCTGTATTCGAATATTCGTTCTCCGTCGAATATTCGAATAGTCGGAAGAAAGCAACTATTCGAATAGTCGCTACTGACTATTCGAATGTTTTAGTACTACAGTACTTCCCGCTTAATTGCAACTCGCTTAATTGCAAAACCCTTATAATTGCAATAAAATTTTTGCAATGAGTTTTCCCCATATAACGTAACATTAATTTCCCCGTTTATTTATCACACGCTTATTTGCCAAACTCTCTTAATTGCCACGGTTTTTAAAAACTACCAATTATAAGAGTACGAAAAAAAACTCGCTTATCTGGCAACTATGAAAAATTCGATATCTAATTACGATTGAGTGACAATAGTGGTACTCATGCAGCTTCGCAAATTCCTTCGCAACTTTTCCCATAGTAAATTTTCATATAAATTTTGACAGTTGTGTGACAAATTTCTCATTTCCCACAATTTGCGAAGCTGCATGAGTCCCACTAATAAGTCCCAGATGTCCGAAAAACTGCATAAAAATTGTTTTCGTAGTCCCTCCTTGGGTAGTGGGAAGTGGTTCAGAAGTTTCAAAATTCACGATTTTTAAGGTTTTTCCTGGATAACTTTTTTACTATACATCCGAGCTTATTGAAATTTGGTGTGTGTATAGCTACCATGTAGACTTAAGCTTTCGCTGAAAAAAAAATTGCGACATCGCTATAACTATGGTCATCATCCTACGCATTTGAAAAAACCACTCTTTCTGTTATTCTCACAGCTGTATACAAAAATGATTTTTGCTTCTTCCGATTGTGTAATTTGCCGCCAAATAAAGTCGACACTTAGGTTAAAATTTGGCCATGACCACCATCCGCGAAATTCGCGAAATTTTGATTTTCACTATTTTGAATTGAGTATTTCGCAGCTAAACAAAATGTCCTCTAAGGGTTAAAAATTTATCAAGACCACCATTCGCGAAATTCGCAAAAATTTGATTTTCACTATTTTGAATTGAGTATTTCGCAGCTAAACAAAATGTCCTCTAACGGTTAAAATTTGACCATGACCACCATTCGCGAAAATTTTGTGCTTAATAATAATCTCGAATTTTAGAAGCTAAATCGAAGAACAGATAAGTTATAAAAAGATATCCAAGCTAGAACAACGAAAACGGCAGGAATTTTTGTTAAGGTAATGTTTTAACATATTTCAGGCTGAGGAAAAGGTATGTGTGCAATCGGCTTTACCGATGTAAACTTCTTTACTTGTTTGGAATTCATTTTAGCAAAGAATAAAATTTAAAAATTCTTACTCAGTGCATATTGTCATGACAAGTTCCGGTTGCTTCGAACATTCGAATTCTAACAACTATTCGAATAATCGCAGTATGTCAACTATTCGAATAGTGCTATTCTATTGAGAATCGTACATAAAATCGAGATTCGAAAGTTCGAGACTTCGAACATTCGAACTATTCGAATAATTTTCATAGCCCTAATATATACCTGGTCTTAACTCTTTATATTTTGTAATAGAAAATTTTTTCCGAGTGTATCAAAATCCATTCAAAAACAATTTTTTGTTAAAAAATACTCTCCTTCGCAGCCAAATTTAGGGCCAATGAAAGTTTCTTTATCCGAAGAACGCACTCTTGCTTTTTAACCGCTACGAAACTTCGTCAAAAAAAATATATATTTTCCCTTTCATTTGGGCCAATTATTCAAGCTCCATATAGGTACATACATATGAATGCTTCATTCCTTGGACAAAATATGAGACTTATGAACGAAGAGTCTTCACATATCCTCCATCAGCAAACAAATTGATGTAAGAATATTTCCATTTTAAATTTCATAATAAAGGAATTCTTTTTCGCACGCACATCTACACGATGGCAGGATGAGCTCTTTACAAAAATGTGATATCGTTGTTTAAGCTCTTAAAAAGCTTTCAATTTTTCACAACGGGAGAAAAAAGAAGCCAGGAAACTTCACGCATAAAACAACTGCTTGAGGACTTTGATATGCTTGTATTCAGAATCGCATAAGGGACTGTGAAAAATATTGTTCAGAATAAACAAACAAATTAAAAACAAAAAAAATGTGCTTTTATTTGCCCAAAATCCACCAAACAAATCTGCGACACACATAAATATGTATCACATAAAAGCGTTAACCCTAAATCAATTAACCCCTCAAGATATTTCTTGCGAATTTAAATATTTTTTTCGCTTTTCACTGTTTTTGACATTAACTGTTTTGCTTTTTTTTCGATGCCGATACAAAATTTTGTTGTTTACACAGTGCTCCAACGGCAAAGAAAATAAAAAAGAAAAATTATTTTTCAATCAAATCAACGAAATAATTTATTCAACAGTGAAGTTTCAGGCTTTGAAACCGAAAAAAAATCGTAGATATTTTTTGACATTTCTCTAATTTCTATTCGAAACAAGTAAATAAGTTTATGTTAAAGCGCGTTTCTATATGGTGTTTAACTCTGAGATGTTTAGCTAAACACTTCGAGCGGTTCCACGTATGCGAGGTGTTTAAGTTTCACAGCTGTTTGTTTATTTACAATTGCAAGCAGTGTTGCCATTTGTAAGAAAATCACTTGAAGGGAAAGAGGGACAGAATTATTAAATTCGGCAAAATGTAGGGAATTTGTGGTATATTCTTAAATATTAAGAGATATTTTGAATATTTGGAATTTGGAAGTGGAAAACCCAGAAAAACGATATCTGAAAGAATTTAGGAGGATTATAATTTTTACACGGTTGTGAAATCGATTTCTGTGACATGGCCCATAACCTTAATTTTATTATTTTTGGTAAAAACTATCGTTCAGCATCGATACTCTACCAAGAATCATACAATACAATATTATGCCTTGCGCATATTATACATTTTTTTCGAATTTTTCCGTGTGTAAAAAAATTTAGGGAATTTTTTGTAGTTTGTAGGGATTTTTTAGTTTTGCTTTTGGCAACATTTTTTTGTTTTTTGTTTTGATTTTCTTATGACAGTTAGATATGCATGAAATTCCGATACGATAAATCGATTTTTTTCCTATCGATGAAAGTGTTTATGAGGTGTTAAAGAGATAAACACTTCGTTATCGCGTTTAACTTTTGTATGGCAAAACACGAGTTTAACACCTCGTTTAGGGCCCTAAACGCTTAAACGCGAGTTAAACACCATATGGAAATGCACTATTAGTCTGATAATTATTTACCCTACATAGGACTCATTTATCAAATCGATTCTAAATATTAACGGGGAATTTTTCCTTAATGATTTCAAAATTCTCCAATTCTGAAGACACTGGTAAGGGAATTTAAAAGCAACAAGAATTTCGAACATTTTCAATCAAAGGGAATGGCATTTTTCTTTGCAGCCCGGTTGTAAATATTCCCGGGGAGATTTTGCCAGTTGGCTCTTAGCACTCTGGGGAAGTAAACATAAAGGAACCAATTTAAGCCATGGTCATCAGATATTTTCTTTTATTGCCGCTTAGAATACTTCCTCTTTCCACGGAGAAAGCTTGTAGGTTAAATATTTCCGGGGAATATTCATTTAGAATAGGGATGTATGTATGTACAGTGGAAATCGTTTATAGCAGGTCATGTAGGACTGTAGGTCTAACTGTCGACGTCGAAAAGCCTCTGCCGCTAATAAGAAATTCACCATTAGGCAGGTATAGGAAATTCAACTCTTTCGAGAAATTCATTAAAAAGCTACCAGCAACAATACGGGTAGACACAAAGTGGCCATATGATGCCACTTGTGAGAAAATTATCAAAGAAACACGGCGTCGGCTCGATTTTTTATATTGCTTGAAAAGTTCATAATTGAAACTTCATAAAATGTATTACGATATGTTTTTGCTCAATGTGCACGAATGTGTTCATTTTGTAATAAATTGACATACATTTTTGACTACGGCTACGAATTTGATAGTACATAGAATTCAGTATTTTTGCTGAAACAGTGTGATAAAAAAGTTAAGTGGACAGGGTAGAACTAAAAAACAATTTATTTTTCTCCTTGATATTGAGTTTCCTTGATTAGTCTTATGTTTTTCAAGCTTTTCATATCATTTTATGAGTTTGGTAGATATTTTATATGTTATGTACTCGAAAATCTCCCAAAATTAATAATAAAAGTGGCAATGCATTTCACCACAGCAGAGCTAAAGATTTCGCTGCCATTGCATGCTTCTCTTTTCCTCATGGTATATGCCTATGTTGAAGCAGCGTAGCTCTAACACATTGCAGGGATTAGGAAGAAGAAGAGTTAGACCTATAGTCCTATATGGCTGATATGAACGCTTTGAGTTAAAGTATCGGGTTAAGTACTTAACCCCTATAGTGAGAACATAGCATAACCCGGCCTAGTGAGAACATAGCATTATTTGAAGGACAACTTACGTGAGCCACTGAAAGAAGTGATCGAAGAGAATTTAATTGTTATATGCATGATACAAGAAAACAAGATAGCGCCACTTGAGAGAGGAAACGTCACAAATTCAAAATCGCGATTCGTTGTTGTTGTTTCCCATGTTAAACCGGCTTTTTACTTTTTTCAATAGCATGGGTAACAACAACAATTTCTCGCTCAGTGACGTCACAAACTCAATTTTCGGCTCTCAAAGAGAGCCTCAAAATAGCGGTACTGAACAGTGTGTCCACTTATTTTTTCTTTAATGCGGTAGAATTCTCAAAAAATGTAGGTAGATTTCAGCAAAATGCGGTAGATTTTTTATCCAAAGAAATTATTTATTTTAATACTACATAACAATAATATATTAAAAACTAAAAAACAATACAAACATTTTCTTGTTTTTAAAAAATCAAACAAAACTAAATTCTCTTCATTCGCCATCTTCTGTGGAAGCAGTGCAGTCTTTACGCACGGGCCCAATTGGCCCGCGCCGGGGGCCCCGAGCGTACAAACAAGTCTCGGCAAAAAATTTGAGATATAATCTACACACTATAAAGCCAGGGGCCCCGCATAGCCTAAAGACGTCTCTGTGTGGAAGCTCCAACGGTTGCTGCGTTTATGTTGTCAATTTCTGTTCTATCCGAAGCATTAACGGCGCTCAAGGTTGAGGTTCTGGTAAATCAATTATAAAAATGACGCACACTTATAAACCAATGTTGAAATTAATTTACCTTTTTATGAACTTGTCCATTTTAAAATAGTTACGCCGCCGAAAAGAACTTGCTTCAAAAATTTCAATTCAAAAGAAATTAAAGAACGTTACGCTGCGGCTGTTTTAAACTCAATTTGATGGCAGATAAGAGCGCTGCCAGACTTGAGTATTCGTATTTAACTCATTTCATCTTGAAATTGCAACTAAAATTGAAGCCAATTAAGTTCTCTAATTTTCAAATCGTTGAAAAATGTTTGTTGAAGTAAAGTTCCTTAATAATGTTGACTTGAAATTTTACTATTTCCTTGTACAATTATTTGATTTGTGCTGCCGAGATGTAGGTAGATTTTGGGCCTCGTGCGGTAGAATAGGTAGAATGTCAAATTTTACAAAATATGCGGTAGATCTACCGCATATGCGGTAGAAGTGGCCACACTGGTACTGAAGTGGCGCTATCTTGTTTTCTTGTATCATGGTTACATGTTTACTATGGAATGTCAGCTTTATTCAACTTTTCGGCGAATGACTGCCTGTGTTATAGATTGTAATATATTAATCAGAATCCCTTTTTTTACGAATTTAGGTTTGATGTTCAAGAATGTAAGTTTTGCTATTGAAACAAAATAATTTTCCGATAATTTAAGGTCGATTCAGTTTAATGGGCGCTAGATTATCACGGTAATGGCTCCGCCTTCCTTTGAAATAACCGAACCCAGAATAGTCACTTTCAGGTAATTCTGCCGACCACACCTGAATAAGTCCATCAGCATTCGCTCCCGCGAGAAAGGGCAAATATCTGTGCGGCTTTACGAGTGTTTTATCATAGTACGGATTTTCGCGTGTTGCATAGACTTCTGCGAAGAATAAAATAGAAATTTCATCATGAATTTTGAATATCGTCGTTATTAAACATGCAATTGTCTTACCGAAATGATGGATTCCTCTATGTGTTCCACCAGGCACGGCAGAACAGATTTTTCCCGAGTGGGTAGTAGAGGTGGGAAAAAATCGATGTTAACATCGATACATCGATAGTATCGATGTTTTTAAGTTAAAATAAATAATAATGAAAAGAAAGTTAAAAATGCAAAATAGATTAAGTTTGATTTAATTCTAACAACCTTAGTTGATGGAAAAAAATTGTTAGTTATCAGAAACCATCAATAGTGCACGATTGTGGGATACATCGACGATGTTTTTAAATGTTTTACCCTATTGATGGTGTTCTACGACAATCTATTGTTTTTCATCAACTACTAAGC
Source organism: Chlorops oryzae (assembly GCA_020466095.1). Taxonomy (NCBI): domain Eukaryota; kingdom Metazoa; phylum Arthropoda; class Insecta; order Diptera; family Chloropidae; genus Chlorops; species Chlorops oryzae. Next base: position 8,269 of record JAIPUU010000928.1, read on the forward strand.
TTGTTAGAATTTAATTTAATGGAATTTATTTTTACCATTTATTTATTAATTTTACCATTATGTTAACATTGATTGTTTTCCACCTCTAGTGGGTAGTAGTTCGAAGGGGGAAGGGTGGTGTATTGCTGCGTTGGAGTAGTATACAAAGCTCCCACGAAATCAACATTCCCATCATTTCGTTACAAAATCAAGTAAAATAAAATATACAAAAAATATTATTTCATATTATACATTTAATAACAAAAATTAACGCACTTCATGTAAAAAAAATTAAAAACTTAAAGACAATTCCGCATTTTTTCGGCCTCTTGTTAAATTTTAAAAGCCAAATATATATCTCATCGAGCTTAAGAATATGTTATTTTTCCATATTTAGCTTTAAAATGAAGAGTATACTCAGGAATTATTTTAGAAATAACTATTTATAAAAAGCATATAAACATATTGCATGTTATTTTACGGCGACCAAAAGAGGAGTAAAAAACTACTATATTAGCATTTTGACAGCACTACTAAACATACAATATAAAGAGGAATACAAGAGAACGATATCTCAATTTGTGTTTCTCCTTCTACGAAAGCACTGAATTCGTTTGTACATGTGTCGATTTCTTTCTTGTATATATTAATGAGCAAGCGTGTTCGCTCTTTGACATTTGACATTGACGCAAGTGCACCCACTTGTAACCCCCTCACGGCGACCATGTAACTCATTTTTTTGTTACTTCACAAGAGAAGGAAAACACTCCATAAAACTCAAAAGCAACATATGTGTTTAAAAATTTTTTTTAAGCATAATGGCAATTTAAAAATACAAAAAATTGTGTTTTAGGCTTGGTTTTATATTTTTTTGGGGGTGCATTTCAGAGTGGACCACTAGTAAAATTAAAAATCTTATTTTTGAAAAAACAAATGATACGCCCTTTCTATCCGAAGCTAACGATATGTACATAATAGCTTCGGATAGAAAGGGCGTAACTCATTATTTTGCTACTTTACAGGAGAAGGAAAAAACTTCATAAAATCGCAAAGGTTAGATATTTAAAAAAAGTTTAAACGCAAAGTCAATTAAATACTACGCACGAAATTTGTTTTAGGCTTGATTTTTTTTGTTTTCTGTGTTTCGAGCAGTTTTCTGAGTTAGGGCTTTTTGATATCAATTTTCGTTCAAAACACGTGAGTTAGGTCTTTGTACGTAAAGTTTAAAATATAAATAAAATTATAAGATGCGATCCAGCACTATACTATAACCAATAATATCGGTTAGTGGTTTCTATTGATAAAATTAATTCAAAACAAATATTTTTTGAAACGCATTATTCACTGTTTTCACGTTCGTGTCTTGAGTCCTTGCATGCATACAGACCAAGAGAGACATGCAAAGACTTAAGAAAGGAACGTGAAAACAGTGAATAATGCGTTCCAAAAAATATTTGTTTTGAATTAATTTTATGAATAGAAACCACTAACCGATTTTAATGGTTATAGTCTCAAAAAACTCGTCATAGATTGAGGTTTGCGGCATTTGAGTAGAAATTTTATTTTTTTTCTACTAGGGTCATTATTTGGCCAGTTAGGGGATGGAACCCAAAATTCAGTTTTAAAAAAAAGTAATAATTATAACATATTATTAAAACATTCCAAAAACGAATCCAATATTCTTCATATTAGGCTCGCTTAAAAGGTACTTGTGTAAATTTTTCGAATATGCATGCTGAACATGCTCTTTCTTGTTCCTACGGCATCTATATTATAGATTGAAGTTCGTGAGGCATTTTTCTTTAATTTAAGCCTAATTTTGTATGGGGACCCCCCTAACGAGGGGAGATAGAGGGTAGGTATGTTTGAAGAAAATGTTTGGGGTAAAAAAATAATGGGGGTCGGTCATATATATCAGCCCCCTAGGAGGGGTTTGACTGTAGTGACGGCCATTTTGTATGAATTTTTGCTAAAATTAAGGTAGTTTTATATGGGAGCCCCCTTAAGGGGGGGAGATAGGGGGTCAGTATGTTGGGAAAAAATGTTAATGAGACAAATTTAATGGGGGTCGGTCAAACATTTGACTCCTCTAGGGGAACTCTGGGGCTAGTTAGGACAGTGGGGGGAAAATTCATAAAAAAATTACTTTTGTATTGGAGCCCCCTTAAAGAGTGGAGATAGGGGGAAGGTATGTTTGGATAAATTGTTGGGAATAAAAAAATAATGGTAGTTGGTCCTACATTTGACTCCTCTAGGAGCTACTCTGCTTACAGTAACATCAAAAATTTGGAAAAAAATCAAAAATTAAATTTTTCAAATGACTTGATGCGTGACATTTTTTTACAAAATAACCTTAAAATTAGTATTTTATAAAGTCTTTAATAAAAGTTCATCGTACTATGATACAGGAAAAGAGTTTCAAAAAAGTCATCACCCTAATGCACACGCACAGTTATGAATGTTAATTTATAGGTCTCGCCATCACTGGCGTAGTTGAACGCCTTTTTGTGAGTTAGGGCTTTTTTCTTTCGCAAAATTGTTCGCTATGAGTTAGGGCTTTTTTAAAAGTAACTATAACTTCGGTATTTTCAATCAAAGGTCGTCAATTTTTTTGGAGGGGGTGTATTTGAGAGTCGACCATCAGAAAATGCAAAAATCTCGTTTTAAAAAAAAAATGAGTTACGCCCTTTCTATCCGAAGCTAACGATATGTACCTACATCTATATGTACACACATACAACATTCCAAGTCCGAAGTTTTGTGGTTCAGAAGTTATAAGTATTTTTCCATTTGTGGAGGTAGGAGTGGGCGGATCACGCCCATATTTTGCAGTAATATCCCAATGAGTGAAAGGTATGTACGTTCCAAGTCCGAAGTGAATATGTTCAGTAGTTCAGGAGTTATTAGCATATTTCATTTGTGGGGGAAGCAGTGGGCGGATCACGTCCATATTTTTCAATAACATCCCAATGGGTCCAAGGTATATATGATCCAAGTTTGAAGTGAATGTGTTCAGTGGTTCAGAAGTTACGAGCATTTTTATATATGTATGTAAACAAATGCTACCGCAAAGCATTTAGAAAGAAAAGCTGATGCAATATTGTACATGCGTACATACATACATAGAATACATTCCGCATTCTTGGAAAGGCGCGCCGTCGCATATAGAAAAATGCTCATAACTTCTGAACCACTTAACATATTCACTTCAAACTTGGAACATATATGTATACCTTGGACCCATTGGGATGTTATTGAAAAATATGGGCGTGATCCGCCCACTGCTTCCCCCACAAATGAAATATGCTAATAACTCCTGAACTACTGAACATATTCACTTCGGACTTGGAACGTACATACCTTTCACTCATTGGGATATTACTGCAAAATATGGGCGTGATCCGCCCACTCCTACCTCCAAAAATGAAAAAAATACTTATAACTTTTGAACCGCCAAACGTATTAACTTCCGACTTGGAATGTACAACATATCATACATGCAGTAAATGCCTCCGAAATAATAGAATAACATTTTATTTAAAAAGACAATTATTAGGGTAAAATTTTTACGTATTAAATTTTCGCGGCCAAGTATTTTCCAAATACTTCCGTTTGGTAGTTTTGGCTTATGTCGTTTAATGCTTTTCATTCTTTATTAACGCAAAGATACAGGCTCTACGGAAACATTGCATATTAACTCAAAATGAAAAAATTGGAAAAATTTTTTTTGTCAAAACTGGCATTCCAAAAATTTCGTGAAATTTTTACTGAGTAAAATAGCCACTTGGAAAATTTCGAGTGGGTAAAATACCCACTCGGAAAATCTCGAGTGGGTACAACTACCCCATGTAAACGCCGTTCTGCCGTGCCTGTGTTCCACCACTTATGTGCTGGAAACAAAAATCCCTGTTCTGCACATACATGATGGTTTCCGATCTTGGGCCCATAAAATAAACGTCTGACTCGAATCGATGTTCGGACAATATAAGTTCGCTCTGGTTAAGTAAATGAGCGCCTCCCACTACTGAGCTGGCCAGTATCTCACTCCCATTGTAACTGTATTCACATCGATGCGTTCTTAATATGTGGGAATATTGCTTGGGGAGAGTTGCTTTTATTGAGCTTTCGTTCAGTTTGCGCGTATCGAACAAATATAAAGCGGCTTCCCTCTGAGCAGCCACGCATATCTCAGGTGCGAGGGGATGATGTGCGACATAATCCAAATCGTCAGTCAATTGAGCTTTTGGTCCGAATGCATCATTGGGGCATCTTAAATCTTTAAATAATATTTTGCCACAGGATGTTACAATTACAACCACGCATTGCGTTTAAATGTTAAATTCCCATACATATGCGGTGATAGTTCATCAATTAACAATCACGATTTTAATTTGTTTCATAACGATTTCCATTTAAATCTGAATTTTAGGAAAATTCCTGTGGTATTGCGAATGCAAACGTTGCAACATCTTTTAACTACGCACAATTTACCGAAATTGCCATTAGTCGGAAAAATTTTTAAACGCAATTGGCCAGAATTGAAAACTGAAATGGCTGATTATTTACAAAATGAGGCATTCGAAGAATGCCCCCATGCTAAATTTTCTTTAGAAGAAATGATAAAATTACTCGACTCGTATTTTGCAGGTAGCAAAATTGGGTTCAATTGATCTAGATCAAATTGATCAGTCTCAAATTGAAGATCTTAAAGCCAGTTTTGATATGTTCGCAATGGATTCCAGAAACGCTGTGACTCTCTTCGATCTGCTTTACCACAAGCAACGACCCGATTACATCGTTGACAGATGTGGATGCATTTCGGATCCGATATTCAATTCTTCGATTGGGGTTGTGTTCCCGACGAAGAACTTCTGTGGTCAGATTCCAAGACATCTCGCAAATGGAAATAAGAATAGATTATTCGAATTCTTCGAAATTTCCTTCTATTCCTCGCTTCGCTTCTGAACATTACACCGATATTGTTTTATAGGGATGAGCTCTGAATATCGATGCATGTAATGCGGTCCATAAACAGTGAATCTGAATCACCGATCAGCTTGTATGTGTTAGTGAAACTAACTGAAATTCTTCGATCATCGATTATCAGTCGAACCCCAGAATAGGGGCGTAAAGTAGTGTGCAGTACACTGACACGAATTTTCGTGAATCGCCGCTCATTCCGTGATGATGAAAATTTTAGAAATCATGGCATGAATCGAGTATCTGCGATGTGTGTATGTGTGCAAAACTCATTATTTTGAAAGTGTCGAGCAGTTAACAAGTCCGCGGATGCAAGCATTCAAGCTTAAAAATATATAAAAATGTAATATAAATTCTCTTTTAAGGGTTTCGTATTTTGGGTTGAATGCTTTTGAGCATTCTTAAATATTTCATATTATTTTCATAATTTTTTTTTTCAAAAATTCGCATATTGATGGCTGAAACTGGAAATTCTGCCGAAAGAGACAAGCACACCTTAATCCACGGCAGCAACAGAAAAATGAATGAATACAGGAATTTGAATCAAATGTGTGGCAGAGCACGGATCAAACACGTACAGTGCTGATCGGTGATTCAGAATCACTGTCTATGGACCGCATAAAGCTTCTGGTTGGTTGATGCATGATACACAGGTAGCAGTGTTGGAAAATGGAAATTTCAGTGTGTAATTAAAAGGGTCCATAAATTATACCTAAATATAGTAAAGTGTACCTAATTTACCCAGCCGGAATTTTTTTCATAAATGACAAATAATATACCCAGCCGGAGTTTTCCTCATAAATGGCAAATTCATTAATGTTTTCACCGAAGATATCAAAGCGAAAATTTGAGTACTTCTCAAATCTGATTCATTTCATTTACATGGTCTTACTTTTCCATTGCATCCAACCTCTAGTGTGACTGCGATATTTAAACAAAAATGCGACGAAACGACTTCACAAACACGTTTCACAATTGAAATTTTCTTATTTTTAAGGAGGCACTGCCAAGTCCAGAGTCAGACTCACAAATATGCCTCGGAACGATTCCATTTGATTGCATGAGAAAGAAAGACAAGCACAGAGCATTTAACAAACAGACGTCTCTTGCCTTCGCACGTCATTCTCTACTTACTTCATTGTTTCAGAACATTTGTTCGTGTGTATGACTCTAGACAAACATAAAATACAAGAGGGTGAAACATCAAAACATCCAACACCTAATCTGCACTGGAAGCATTATGCTACCTTTTTTGGGAAATGTATAATACAATTTCTGCAAACACTACTCAGATAACCACAGAAGACCGTTCACCATTTAATCCACTAACAAAATTTCATCTTGAAATTGTACCTAAAATGGACAAATTGTACCTAATGTACCAATACTATCCAAATTTGGCATCGATTCTTTCGCAGCGCGATACTTACACAGAGAAAACAATCAACCAGAAAACTGGTTAAATCAAAAGGAAAAACATACAAAACGGCTTCAACAAGGAATATTTTTAATTTTAACAATTTTTCTTGTTGAAAAAATAAAAAATTTTCCTTTTGAATCAACCATATTTCAGGTTGAATTGAAATGATAATTTTCAAAAATGGATTTAAGTTTAAATTGTTGAACCAACCACGGACATAGTTGAAATGACAAGATATTTTTTAAAAAATTCAAAAAAAAAAAAATACCTATACAAGAAGAAATGTCAAAAAAAAATTAATTAACGTTCAAAGCAAATGGCCATAGAGCACTCTGCTGAACATGACCCAAAAAATAGCCATCGGATGGACGTCATCCGATTTCGTCACTCCGTTTTGGTGACTGCTTTCGCAATGCTTAAAAAGTTCTAAGATGAATACATATCTTATATGTCTTATTTTATAAAACAAATGAGAATTATACCGAACGAAAAGAAATGTAATTAAAAATATTCCTTTCAATTCAACCAAAAATGTTGTTGACTCAACCATTTTTCTTTTGAAATTTGTGTTCTGCTCGAAAATCAAAAGGACTGTGAATAACAATGCGCCCTTTTAAAAAAATCATGGTTACGTTCGCTCAGTGTATCTAATTGTGGAGTTGTCCCAGCGGTAAACAGTGACTACTGCCTGCAAGTGCACGAGATTGATACAGTTATCTTATCGAAGGAGTTGAGCTATCTTGACAAAATTTGGTATGCTTGCTCACGGCGACATGAGTAAGAAAAAGTTTGAGAATGGACCAGATCGGACCATTTTAAGGGGTACCTCCAGTACTAGGGTCTGTTACGAAAACAACAAAAAACTGCTCTAAAATCGGAGTTTTTCAAGATATTTTGATGAATTTTGGTATTTGAACTTTTTTAAAGGCAATTATTATGAATACAAAAAATTGGAAAAGTGGGCGTGGCATAAGGGTGTTTTTTGAAAATTCTCTCCCACACCCGAAATTCAAATGGGACTTGAACGAAAGTTGCCACTTATGCCTCGTATGTAGCCACAAACATCCTCCCAAAAAATTTCCTTGATCGGTCCATTATTAAGGGTACCTCCAGTACTAGGGTCTGTCACAAAAATCTCAAAAGTGCTTCAAAATCGGACTTTTTCGAAATATTTCAATGAAACTTAGAATTTGAGCGTATATTTATGCCTCCGATGATAGTTCCAAAAACATTGGAAAAGTGGGCGTGGAAAAGAGCCGGTTTTCATAAAGATATTTGACAAAAGTCGGTATATGGGGCCCCTAATAGTCTTTAAAACCTGATGAATATTCTTTCTTAGTGGTCCTGTTTTTTTTTGTCGTGGTTCAAAAATTATGTAAACATGTGTGTCTGTGTCGGGTATTTTATTGTCAGGCTCGCCTGACTATAACACCCTTACTTGTTCATATAAAAGTATGTAGTGAAATACATAGTGTATCTGGCCAGATACATTCGCTACGTACGTGACTATCGGAACATGTGCATCACGGAGGGTTAAGATCGTTGTTTCCAGCTAAGTAAGGAACTCAACAAAAGTAAGGACATTTAATTTCTTTTCTTTTTTTTGCTAAGTCGTTTTTCAAGAAGTCTTAAGTTAAGGGCTTTCAAATTTCATTTCCTCTTGCCACAAAACTTTTTTTTTTTGTAAATGGAGCCAAAAAGGAGTTCATAAAGTGAAAAAAGAGAAACAGGGTAAAAGGTTTCTGTGTTTGAGGCTTATGACCGTTCCACATGCGTCCGTAACAGTCCGTAAATCCTGCCCGCTTGAGTGACTCGCTGCAGATTTGTCAGACGTTCGAAGCACTAAAGCAGATTTTCTTAATTCAATTGCAGGATTTTATTCAGTCTTTCACACTCCAGCTCTAATCGGCCATGCATAGAAAGCAAGTACAATGAAGACGCGTTAAGGACCATCGTCTGAAAAGTGGAAAAATCATAAAATAAGAAGAAACTTCTCGGATTTGGAATGTTTTACAGATTGCTTGGGCTTTGCTGCAGTATAGTGTGCTCAAGCCACTTCGAGGGCCAAATAAAAATGGTGAGTAACTTCCACGATTGCAAGAAATAAAATCATTTAAGATTACAATTTTACCACCAAACGTTTTCCATGCGATCATCTGAAATATTTCCGACAGGAGCGTAAGATCGTGATGTAAAACTTTTTCTATGATTTCGGAAGAAATGGATTTTTGCGCAAAATAAAGAAAATTATTTTTAACTTTCAAATTTTATTACAAGGAGAGCTCCAAAGTCGAGGGGGATGACAAATTTTGACAATTTCATGACTTATATTTTTAAAAAACATTGGAAAACAAAATATATTCCGGACATTGGCAATGATTATTTTCGGAAATGTAAAATATCACTGTGCATATAATTTATATGTTCATGAATTGTGCCGAAACATCATTCTGAAAAGGTTGTGAAGAATTTTTTAATTTCACGCCCTGCCAGTCAAGAGTAATTCCAATGTTTTTGAGAGGATGTTCGGTGTGAAGAGAAAATCATTTTTCAATTTAGTACATCAGTTCCAGGTTAAAGCAGCTTCATATGATTTTTTTAAACAATTATTTTTTAACTAAGGGAAAAAAGGACATATTTATGTATGAAAATTCCTTATTATTAATGAATTAAATATTTTAATTTTAATTCTTGAATAATATTGATTTTCGAAGAAATCAGCCCAATTGAGTCTCCAACTATATGAATTATAATGTTTGTAATTATCTCTTCGACTAGGAATAATGAATTCCAGATAAGTGTAATTAAAAGCCGTTACCGTTTCCCTTATCTGGGGTCAAAGGAATACGGGAGACACTTCAAATTCAATATAAAATTGCAAAATATTTTACGCCGCCAGACAACTTGATGGTGGCCACAACTCGATATTTAAATTTTTAAACAAAAAGACCACTTGAAAATTTTCACGAAATTTGAGTTATTTTTTTAAAAACAAAAGGCTTCTCTATTATTTCGATCTTTTGGAAACTGTGAAAAAATGCGAATTCATAGTAAGAAAACAAGGACCAAATAGATAAAGGCATTTTGATCTGACTTAAGACCGGCAATAAGATGTTCAAACATTACAAATTACGTTATTTGGACAAGATTACTATCTCAATGACCGTCTATTTAAGCGAATTTAGCAAACGTGCCATCAGCATTGAACCACACTCAACAGAGGAGTATAGCAGCAAAAGGACGAGAAGAAAAAGAAGAAAGGACCAGACAGCAGGCAACACAGATGAGCATTATAAATGTGCTTCAGCTTATGGGGGAGTAGTCTTTCATGGTCTAAAATAACTGAAGGGCATTGTCTGAACCGACAGAACTTCTACCTACATAAAGACTTTTTTCTAGGGAATTTTTTTTTGTGCGTTCGTTAGCAAAATTAAGCCATGAGATTAGGCGAACGCGTGCGAAGCTCACCTTTTGTGGTTGCCCATTTATAAGAAGCATATTTTTCCATGGCCGCATAATCGGCCTCAAGAGTAAAATGTTTCTTACGAAAGCTGAAGACGGAAGAAAGCTTGAAATAAAATGGACACCATTGCTGCACCTTTTTTTGAGAAAAACATATGTTTTTTTTCAAGTCAGAAAAGGTGAGTTGCATCAGAAAAACAGAGCACAGTTTTAAGGACTATGTTTTGCGAATTCAGAAGAAGCTGCTTCTGCGAACGTTCATATACATATATTGAATAAAATTCGCTGACGATACAGTTTAAAAAAACATTTAGGAAAAAATGCAATGAAAAGGAAGGAAATGGAAGTGACTGCAAAACAAAAAAAGAGAAAAGGTCAACTTAAAAGCCATTAAAACAACCAAAAACACCCGATATGAGAAGTGCAATCGGAAAGACATTCGCAGTTGATAAACTATTCTCGATTGCACAGTGCAATAAGCCACTCGAGGATAAAAAAAAATTTACAAAAACAGTTAAATCGGACAAAATGTAAGACAAAAATGAGCACAGCAACAGATCGCAGGTTGAAGGTCAGTTTGAAAAAGGCTAAAAAGCATAGACCACTTAAGCAATTGGCTTCCTGTCGTGTGGCGACTAAGTATGCCAAATGTTCATGCTGAATCGATTTGAAAAAGAGGAAATTTGAATCGGTTGTTGAAATGGCGTGAATTAATACAAGTTAGGTCAGGATTTATAGGAGAAAAGGAGTGGTTAGACTTGATCCCTCGTGCTCTGTCTAAAACGTAATAAAGTAAACACCCTGGAGCGTTTCGTCTAGAAGGACTTAAAAGGATTTCGGGAATTCGCTGGTTAATTCGAGACTCTTTATTTTCTTATCTTTTTCGTAGGTTGGCTGGGTGCTTACTACTTGACATTTCATCCTAGTTTTGTAATTTTAAGGTATTTAAAATGCAGTAAATTTATCAATGACTTTTCCATCCCTTCAAGCCCACTCGGAACAAATAAAATTAGTTTTTCCAAAAAATCTAAGCTTCAAGGTTCCCATTTTTTTTATCGCGAAATTTAATATTTTTCCAACTTTTTCCTCGCAAAGCTAAATAATTCTCTTATCAACTTTCGTAATTTTCCGCAGGAGCATTTACATATTTGGTTAGATCTCATCATAAAAGAAAGAATAAATTGATATCGAAGTTTACACAAAACTTTGTAGGACAACGCAGAATGAGCATTCCAAAGCGAAAAGTCATTAATCTTCCTTTTGAGTGGGGACTAGAGCGGGAAAGGAAGAAAGACTTTATGTCTGAGCAGGGTGGTTATGTGCGCCATTGTGCGAATATTCTTCACTTTCAGTAGGTAAACTGACAGCGCTACGCTTACTTAATCATTTCCAACGGCAAGTTAAGGTCATGTGATGACGATATGTAGGTACATAAGTAGCGTCATTTTCCATCAAAACCCTGATTTGGGTGGAAATATTTCGGCAGAATATAAAAGTCAAATATATGACACGCAGCAGAGAAAGTTATAAATTAAGAATAATTCAAAAATGTTGTTTATACAAATTATAGTAAAAGTTTGAGAAAATACGCTTCTGAAACTTATAAAACGTGCATTCACCGATCCTAAATGGAAGGTTATAGAATGAACTCCGATTTGATTGAATAAAACTAGAAATAAAATAAAACTACCTAGAATCCAGAAAGGATAAAGAACCATTTCATCTTTTGAAATGGAATTATAAAGCAATTTTCTCCTGCTTCAAATGTTTTGAACCCATTCAAGGTTAATCTATCAAAATCATTTGACATAAGCTCCACACTTTCTTGCTTCTGCCCGTATTAGCGTGTCTTGGAAATACATCATGATGACAGGCAGCATCTTGCATGTGGTCCCATGTCCTTTGTTCGGGCCACTATCGGAACTGATTGGCTTGCTCTTCGTTTGCTGTTGCTTGGGTTTGCCGTTCACAATTGAATTGATGAAAATTTTAATATTATGGCTCATGACAAAATCATTTCGAAATTTCGGCTATATTCCTGTGAGTTGATTAAGATTTTCGAAATTTCTAAAGCTCATTATTTTTATGCTCTGTGAATTTCTCTGTTGACTATAGCCATTGGAGATGATATACGTATGTCTGTTACCCTCGGTGTTTTCGATGATAAGCAATGACAGAAAATAATCCTTTAAAATTTAAGATGTACAAAGCTCAATTGATTTTTTATTGTAGCACTATAAATAATTTTTCGTATTTTATCCCCTATTTCTCTCTGCGACACTTGAGGATAATCTATTAGCAGGGTTAAAATTTGGTTGATTTTATAAATTTTAAGCATACTTTATGGGGGACAAAAAATTTTTTTTCCTACCAACATTATTTTGCGAAATTTAGCGAAGTTGAATTTCTAACCGCTTTTCTAGTTTCAAAAAAATTCATATTGAAGTTAAAAATCGATTTTAATCTTAACTTTATGTGAGTTTAACAAAATTTTTGCTCCCTAAAGTATGCTTTAATTTAATAAAAGCAGCAAAATCCGAGCCCTGTCTATGAGCTAACATTTCTTTTGAGCATTACGCGATACCGTTAAATGAAAATTTATTTAACACAAGCGACTAGAGACACAAATTCGGTCAAAATAACGTCAAACTTCGAGCATAAAATTGTCAAACTTTTCAAACTGATTGTGTTACAATGGAAGTTTCATTTGACAGTTGATGACATCGAACAACCGGGCTCTAATTTAAGCGGTAAATCTTTCCTTCTTGGTCAGCCTGTAGCCTTAGTTTTTCCGTTCTCGGGTAAGCTTAAATTGCAAAAGTTTCTCCTTCACTGGGGTTACAGTTTAACTGAAAGGAGAATTGAACGGAGAATTACTAAAATGCCTTCAGTGTCTAATTGATGGGACAGCAGGAAATATTTATGTTCGGCACCGAAAAGTATACATATAAATATTTAGAATATGTTGAGAAATCTGTCCATTTATAAAGATCTTGAGCAACGCTTTTGAGAATATTGGTGACATGTTTAAAAGCTTACTAACGTTCCGATTGTAAAGGATTAAAATTTTATAAATTGCTTTTTAAATAATTAAATGCATACTTTTAGGAATTGAGCAATTTTTTATTGAACAATTTTTGTTGATTAATACCATGTTGTACTTACTGATGTCTATAATTGTATTGGGCAAATGTGGCTTTTCTTTGTGGGAAAATCTTCACAGTCTTATCCTCATAGATAAGCGCGTTGCTAGGGTTATAACACTTCCAACAAAAATTTTTTTTTGTATGGGTTTCACCGTCTGGTAAAGTGGAGGCACTGCGACCATGAGTACATCTATTGTGCTAATTGGTCCCACTTAATTTATCTGTTCTATTATGTCCTCTACCTTCTTTTTGAAGGAAAGGACATTCAGATAAGTTTCGAACCTCAGCTCGTCGTGACTTAAGAGGGTTTATTAAAAACTTAGAGCCTCAGCCTACATAGGGCAACACATTTGCCTTTTATATGGACATTAATACCTGACGATTTGGCTGTTGATGATTCTCGTAGCAAATTTGAAATATAATTAGTCATCGTGAAATTTCGTCCTCTTTTCACTACTTCTGAGTTTCTTGCACTCATAATCATCATTTTATCCCTTACTCTTCAGCTGCTTCTAACCGTAAAAATTCTAAAATCAAAGACCATCTCATACAGTCAAATTATTTCCATCCTACCGCAGAAGTACTTCCTGCTTCCGTGATAAATAATTTAAGGCACTCGCGATTTTCATTGATTTCGTTTCGGTTCATGACTTTTGAGCTCTCTGCTTTTAATGGAAAAAATCGATTTCGACAATTCCACTGGGATTCGCGTTGACCCTTTTCCATAGCCTAAACAAATCTGTGTTTTCATTACATTTTTAAGTATATATGTCATCGTGAAGCGCACAAAAAGGGTCCCATTTTCCTTTTGGCAGTTCTTTTAGAATCGATAAAAAAAGGGATATGTGAATGTCCTTAAATTTGTTTACTGCTTAACCAATGAAAACTGAACCTTACTCACTCAATCTTTGTGGATAATTTATCATCCTTTCTGTGCTGTGAAGAGCAATTTTGTTAAGGTCAATCTTATTTTTTGTTTTGAGTTTTACAGTGATTTTTATTTTATTTTTGTTAAGTATCCTTCTGGAAATCTTCGAATGACTCCAAACCTAGCTCTTGATGTTCAAAGTTCTATTTTGCCGACTAATTTTTTTTAAATTTAAGGTTGAATTTTTCAAATTCAATCGATTGGAAACTTAAGACCCAAATATTGATTGATTTTTCAACCTCTTCTTAAGGACTGTTTATCTATTCACATTCTATATACTTATGTATTTCATTGGCAGAATTCTTCAAAATTTCAATCCAAACATGGCTAACTGGTTTTTGAGAAATGAGATGAACGTCGGATATTAATATTAGATGACAATTAGAGGAGTAATGGCAATAGGTTTTTGAAATAAACAGAGATTCTTAAATTTAAGCATCGCCAGCAGCACTATCGCGAAAGAGATGATCCATTTACCTCGTTTCGAAATCAAAGTTAAATCAATTCTAGGGTATTTTAAGAGATTTTTTTTTTTTGCTTTTGTTCGAACGAAAAGGTCCCCAAAGTAGGATTTACGTTCAAGGCCTTAAAAAGGTGGAATTAAGGTTACTTCGATGTCGAAGTCAGGTAATTTTAAGACAGTAGTTGGGTTAAAAAAGCTTCATAAAAATAAGACGGACAGACTTAATTCTGTTAAATTTCCCTGTTTACCTTGTTGAGAACTTAACCATTCTTCGACGGGACCTTAAAAATCAGAATCGATGATGTCAGGGTGGCTTTGGAGCCGGCATGAACGACATCGTTCTGAATGACAACTGTTCATTAGTCTATCCATCTTGACGAAAATTGGGTTGAAGCATTCGGCTGAGAACACACCAGATCAAACGAAACGAACGCGAAAAAAAAAACGTTTTCAAAAACAACAGTCCATTGTATCTTATGAGAGCGAACACACCAGATTAGTCAAAACGAAACGAACACATTTTGATTCTTTTCGTTTGATCCGGTATGTTCTCAGCCTTAGGGTGAATGAGGTTTGAGTACTTGAGCTCGGTGTAAGAGTTAAAATAGCTTCTCGTTTTGAGAAATTTTGGTGAAATTTTAAATTCGAATATAGAAACAGGGAAAGGAACTTGGCATGAGCATGACTTTCGGGAACAGTCCCACAGTTTTCAAGAGAATTGATTGAAAGTCCACACGCAATGTACCTACTAAGCGTCAAAATCAATCCAAGTAATCTTTATTTGGTTCAGTCTTGCGTCCAATCTTGACAATGAATAGTTTCTGGTTTTCTTAAAAAAAGAAAAATATGTGAGTCCAATTTGGCACGCTCGTGAACGAACGAAGTGTCCTTTGAAGCGTTTGAAACACTTATCTTATTCTCATAGGTGTTTCCACTCAATGCCTACATAAATTTTACCCACAAATCGGGCGGAAAAAAGGGACTTTCCGTTACACACATTCCAGAATGAACATTTTATCCGCACCACCCTTTATCCGTGTTAAGTACGCATGTAACTCGCGCCGCAAACATTTGCGTTAATAAATTACAGAAAACTTCACAGCGCACACAGAAAACCCGAATTAAATTTATTTTCCCCATTGCCATAATTTATTGGAGAAAGCTATACAAATGCTTTTTTTTTGCATAATAACCCCATTCGAACTCACCCACGTGACTTACCTCCCCAACTTTGTTGCTTGATTTAAGATTTAAATAAAGCTTCTATTAAAGATTGTGTTTGGTTTTGTTTTTCGGTGCAAAGCTGCTGCAACCAACATATGGAATGTTCAGGATTCACTAATTCTTGGTGCATTTGGAACATTGCAATTATTCGAGTGCTGAACAAGAACTTGCAGAGGCCGGAATTCCTTTAGGCGAGTTTCTGAAAGCAACTACCCGAGGTCTTTAAGTATGCTGTGAAACAAGCTGTAAACATTTTTGGTCTGGAATTTTACTCTGAATATCTGCGTGAAAATTCATGAACCAAACCGCTTTGTAATGCTTTGTGGGAATACACTCAGTTGCTGCACACGTGGACCCAACAAGCGACGCACAGTGTCGCGAATGCGGAACAAATTGAAGAAGTTCATTGTTTGAACTTGAAAAAAAAAAAAATGTGTTTTACTCGTTTCAATAAATAATTTTACGATTGAAAAGCCGAAGTCCTCCGTTGCCAGTGCTCCTAACATTTAAGTTATAGCTCTAGTATTCCTGCTTCTCAAATAGTTTCCTCTTAAGCGGACATATTTTTTGGTCCCGCCGGTGTCCGCTTAAGAGAGAGTAAACTGTACGTATATTTTAAAGAAAATTGTTAAAATTTGAAAACGTCAATGCTTGGCCTTTCCTACAGGCAGGTTACATTTCCCGACGCACTAAAGCTTTTAGGAAAAACATGTAAATTTACTTATAGTCCCAAACTTAATCTATGTAGTTTTCAGGGAATTACTTCGATAATTCCTTTAAGAAGTCAGACCAATCCTTATATTTAATTTAGATCTTATGAGCCGCGACATCCAAATGATTTATTTTTTCTTCGAGTCCATAGGGCCAATTATGATCAACCTTGACTTTGAATCGACGGTTTTTTCACAATTCCTTCTCTCGATTAAAACGAACTTTCCTGAAAAATTTCATTGAAATAACTGCTTCTAGTTTTTGTCACGAAATTTAGCGGCCTAAACCACTGTGCAGCGTTCTCTTTTGGCATGTGTAGGCATTTGGCTTTCTTTTAAAATACTTCGGATCACACTGTAGAAATAATTAATAACTAAAGATTTAAAGATCACAACGGTTTTCCTTCGTTTGTTTCAATTAAGACCGTTTTGGAAAATATCTTCAAATATTTACAAATATCTACAAGTGATAGTTTTTCATTGGGAAACCATGTACAGCATGACTACCTAAAGCATTTTTTCAAGCAATTAAAGATATCAAACATTTAAAAAATGTCAACACAAAAGGTGTTGGCAGTAAAAAACAAAAAAGCTTCAACAATGGCTACAGGAATGCAACTCGATGCATCCTTCACAGTACTCTACATCACAGCTATGGATGCAGCTTGGTATGAGAATGAAAATAGGACAGCCAACGGTAGTTACGTTGCTAGTTTGCTTATGTGAATCCATGTCAGCTCCCCACCAATATGAATCCGATTTAATAAAACTTCACATATCTGCGGAACAAAATGCTTTTAGCGCCTTCTGTTCCAAGCATTGCTTCCAGACAATAAGGAGCATGGCGAGCGATGGAACAAAGGACGAGAACTGTCGGACACGCAGTGCTTCATGTACACTAGAGTGTCCCAAAAAAAAATTTTTTTTTTTTGGCACAGGCTTTTTTTGAATGCTTGGGGGTAAAGGACTTTCTACAATTTTTTTCCGATTTTTTCGAAAACGTTTAGAGGTCGCGCAAGCTCAGTTTTGTCTAGTTAACAGAGCTTTACGACTTTTTTATATTTTAAGCATATTTCCATTTATGTCGCACTCTGTTTAAGTCTTTCCGCCATCGTGCCAAATTCAAAATGTTCAATCATTCCGTCTGTGTCGAAAGAGCAAAAGGTTCGATTGATCTCATGGTCTATTTTCAACAACAAATTCAAATTTTTTGAAAAATTTGCGTTAACAGTATAAAAAAGGTGTGATAACTTCTAAAGTTACTATGAAACCATGGAAAACTAATGATACAGTTTGATTCACTATACGTTTGTTGAAGCGTGTTAATATTAAATTATTTATTTAATTTCGCGGTGGTAAGGAAAAAACCCCAAAAACAATATGTTGCATACACAAAGGGGTAACTTTTAACATTCCCTGCTTATGTGATTGAAAAATTCTCTAGGTTTTTTGTTAATATATCAGAGCTCTGTAAAGTGCTCTGTAAAATTTTTGAAAAATATATTGCATACTTTAAGTACAAGTCCTATTTTCATCTTTAAATGCAATTTTATAATATCTACGCGAATTTGTCATAACTTTTTAAGTCAAAAAACATAGTTTAATAGGTCGTACACAGCTTCTTCCCTATCTATTATATATAAAAATTAATTGCTATTCGTTATCTCGCTAAAATCGAGAACGGCTGAGAACGGATATATCTTACTTTGGTCTTGGTGTTCGTGAAGATCTAAGAAAGGTGTAAGAGGTAAGAATACATAGATGATTGATGTTAATTTTTTAAAGCAAGTAATTTCTATGGGGGAGAGGGCTTTTTGGAGTTGTGTCTTCGTCATATAATTGTGTAATATATACTGGTTGCTATTTATTATTAAAATCGCATCATTCATCTCTTCGTCACATAAAAGTCGTAATCTATCCCTTCCTTCATATCCATCTTCATCTATCCTTTTCTCTTTTTCTGAACCCACTCTGCGATTGAAATTATCTCCTCTTCCATTCGCCCACTGAGCACCCCATTCTTCAACCCTTTTCCAGCCCTACCAGTCATCCTAGCCACATCACACACTCTCCCTCTCTTCCTCTCTTCCTCCCACCAGGGGAATAGAATAAAAAGTACTCAATGTCCGCCTCCTGGTTCTAAGTTATCTCTCCACCAATTTTCAGCCACATCGGTTCAGCCGTTCTTGAGTTATACTTTTTATAAAAGGCGCGCGCAAAACGTTTGTATGGAACATAGAAAAGGCCGTTCAGCCGTTCTCGAGTTTTAGCGAGATAACGAATAGCAATTAATTTTTATATATATAGATAGAGAAGAAGCTGTGTACGACCTATAAAACTATGTTTTTTGACTTAAAAAGTTATGACAAATTCGCGTAGATATTAAAAATTGCATTTAAAGATGAAAATAGGACTTGTACTTAAAGTATGCAATATATTTTTCAAAAATTTTACAGAGCACTTTACAGAGCTCTGATATATTAACAAAAAACCTAGAGAATTTTTCAATCACATAAGCAGGGAATGTTTAAAAGTTACCCCTTTGTGTATGCAACATATTGTTTTTGGGGTTTTTTTCCTTACCACCGCGAAATTAAATAAATAATTTAATATTAACACGCTTCAACAAACGTATAGTGAATCAAACTGTATCATTAGTTTTCCATGGTTTCATAGTAACTTTAGAAGTTATCACACCTTTTTTATACTGTTAACGCAAATTTTTCAAAAAATTTGAATTTGTTGTTGAAAATAGACCATGAGATCAATCGAACCTTTTGCTCTTTCGACACAGACGGAAAGATTGAACATTTTGATTTTGGCACGATGGCGGAAAGACTTAAACAGAGTGCGACATAAATGGGAATATGCTTAAAATATAAAAAAGTCGTAAAGCTCTGTTAACTAGACAAAACTGAGC